>VXBI01013454.1:0-80527 GCA_013397375.1 Toxostoma redivivum | reverse complement strand
TGCTCTAAACCAGGACACTGTCATAGATGAAGATATAAATATTAAGGAATTGAAGACAGAGTAATGCTTCATCCTCTTTCCTCAACTTTTCTTCTTTCTGTGTTCCGTGTCATTTTATTTCTCTTGTTATTAGAACAAGGAATGATTGGAATGTTCTTAGAAGCAATCTCATATGCATACATCCATTTTGCAAACTGATACAGGTTCTCTTTTCATAGCAAAATTTAAAAGTAGAAAAGAGCCAGCAGGTCTCAGTATACCCTCTCTATCACAAACTATCCAGGATCGAAAAAATAACATGTCAAGGCTGTATTTTGGTGTTTGAACCCTTGCCTCCTGTGCTGGCACACATTACTGAACGTGCATTCAGCCTTATTGAGCTAATTGTTCAGGAGTGGGATTGAGAATAGTTGAGATTGATGATGTACAGGGAGAAGGAAGAGTGTATGGCTGAGATCCATAAAGGTCTGCTGACTGAGTGGTAGCTTGGATGCTGCAGATTGTATGGCTACAGTAATGCAAAAAGATAATGAGGTAAGTTAGCTTCTAGTGAGCCCTATGAAGCTAGAGATTTTCAATATTCTAGGTGTTCAGGATGGAGCTGAGCTGCAGTGATATTTAGCTGTATTTAAACTTCACTGCCGTCTGAGAAATTATCAACATTTGCTGAGAACTGAGCAGAGGTATAAAAGATACACATTTTGTGAATCAGGTATCTCACACACCAGTAAAGTCCCAAGTCCCTTAGGACTGAATATGCAAGCACTTGCCTGATTAACCCTATCAGTACAGTAAGTTGCCAAAAAGACATAATGGAGTTTGTGAGATCAACACATTCATTAAAGGCAGCAAGTTCACTTAATGTGGGTTTTTACTTTCTAAAGCATGCAGTCTTACAGATATGAACACATGATCTTGTAGTTATATGTGAGAAAAGATGCAGTGCTGGATCCGTTGAATGTTTTGGACTTTGTTTTGTTTTGGCTTGATTTTTTTTCTTGTTTTAAGATTATTATTATTTTTTTTGTAGAAACTGAGGAGAGAAGGGAGGATGAATGCATGAAATTTTTCAGTACTTTAGGCTTTGTTGGTAAATGAAACAGTTTTTGGCTCTGCTTTCTCTTGGCATGTGATGAGCAATTACAAATAACATAATTTTCAGCAAGTTTTGACAATGGAAGGTTGTTCCTTGCCCTTCTGTCAGCATTTCTCTTTCATTCTCCAAATTTCATCAGGAGTCATGGTGCCATGAGGTCTAAGTTGAATGTAACTCTTTCTGCTTGGACTGTGCTACCTTACTCGTGCCTTATTGTGGTTGTGCAGCCCTCATAGAGATTTTCTCTGATAGGGACTAAAAGTCAGTCTCAGGAAAGCTTAAATACACTGTTTCTTTTAGGCAAGATATTTTGAAAACTACACTGCAGTTTTCTACCTTCTTGTTAGCAATAATTTCCAAATTCAATTATATGGTATAATTATAAAGAGAATAAACTATTTTTTCCCCCTTTCCCTATTGGCATTTTAACTAAAAGGAGGCATGTTGCTAGAGTCCTCCCACTCCAGTCCTGTCCTCCAGGGACTCTGCATATTGCTTTGGAATGTGCCAAGACCTTTGGGGACACCCTCAGCCTGAGAGAGAAAAGATTAGCCATTTGATAGTTTCCCTGCATTGATTTTCTGACATTGCTATGAAAAGTATCAGGGATATACTTGTCACTATTATATTTGTGGCCATCCAAAGCCTTGCAAAATCTTTTTTTCCCCCCATGGTTGTTCAGGACCGGGCAGTGGTCACATGGAGATTTTTTGCATTTTGATATATCATCATCACCAAGCGCTTTCCAGTATAAAATATGAATAGCTACTGTTGTGGAAAAAAAGAGTTAATTTAATTATTTAATAAAAAGATATAGTCATGAAGTACAGTGTGCCCAAAGATCAAGAACAGTCTTAAGTAAAGTTTGTATTTGTAAATTATATTTTAAGCAGCGATGTGTTTGGGTTTGTGTTGTTTATTTGTTTGTTTTTTCTTTCCATTTGAATTGTTGTGCTTTAGAATGTAAAGTAGGGAATGAACTTGAGTGTGATACATTGAGAATTTTATATACATTGTCTTGCACCTTGGATCACTTTGCTGAAATATTTCCATTGTGATTTATTCCCTCAGTCTTAAACTGGAGCGATCATCTGCATCACTGGCTGTAGTGACCACTGATAGTTCCAAAGCAGTTAATAACTGGTACTGTTTTGGAATTGTTGCATGTTTAGGTGTCTCCCATCATTAAAGAATGATTTTATGGTTTGGCATGTTGTCCAGTCATTGGTTCAAGGTGAGTATAAAACATTATTGGATTGTTTTGCCTACTCCTTTGAACAAGGAGAGATAATTTTAAAAAAGCCAAAAAGCAGTGAAAAATTAGATTGATGTTGTGAATTGTGTTCTTTAATGTCTTCCTGGTCCATAAAAGTCTGTTTTGGCATCTAGGTAGACTTTGTATTTGAGAATTGATTTCTAGATAATTAACCTTATTATCTTTCTTTTTTACTCTGTATATAATTCTTATCTTCCATCTGTCACTCTTTCACTACATTCTTAGCAATTTCATGTCTGAATGCTTTCATATGTAATACTGCAGACCTTTAATTAGTTTTAAGTTTTTCACTTTGCACAGTTTGTAAGCTGAAATCACTGGGTTATCAAACCTTGACCTGTGGTGCTAACTTCTTTCTAGAGATCAAACAATGTAGGCTTTGATTTTTGTTTTCATTTCATGTGGCTGGGGTTGAAAATTTTAACGTTAAACCCCAGCAATTACTCTTGGCTTGCCAGTACAGGGAGAAAAAAAGAAACAGGAAAAGGGCAAAGTGCAGTCTGATACTTTGGAAATGCAGCACAATGAAAAGGTGAAATATTATGGTGGCAAAATTTAATTAGCTGTAAGATAAGAGAAAACAAATAATGACATTTATTTTTAGGAAGAAGCCTCCTACAGAGAACTCTGAATACCTTGCAGGGAGAAGCAGGCTAAAGGGGGCTGTTTAGAGTACAGATATTCTCATTAAGCAACGAAGCAAGAAAGTATCTTTAGAAACTCAAGTTTTTATTGTTGTTATTGCTATTAAAAATACCACCCATAAAGTGGGTTTCTCCCACAGCCACTAGTGACATAAGAGTTGGAATCCTAAGAAAGCTGGGGTTATAAGAAGCTGCGTTTGCAGACTAGGTATTCCAAAGAGAATATACTGCATATATTTTTGGTGGAAGAGGAAAATAAGTAAAATGGTAAACTGAGATTGAAATGAGAGAGTAAGGTAGAATGAAAAGGGGAAAGAATGGTGGGAAAAGTAACGTTAGAAGAAACAAAATGAAGGACCGCTTAAGAAGTGCAAGGGTAGACTCTGGAAATTAGTGTAAATGGAAAAGAGCTTTCTTTTTGCATTTCCTTTTTATCTGAAACAGTATTTTGCTAACTCTCAACTGCTGGTGTAGTAGTCTGAATTAGCAGATGTCCTGATTCTCTGGATGAGGTCTCCCATTTTTGTACAACATCAAGATACAGGATACAAAAGGCCCTGCTGTGTCTTTTACATGATCAACAGGAATAATAGCTGAAAAAATAGAGAAATGGGATTTTTTGTCTTTATTTAGGTCATATAATTAACCTGTTGCAGGCAGCTGTGTTCAAACAACTATTTACACATATAGGTGTGCCTATATACCTGTGTATATGTGTGTGCATTTGGTTGGTTATACCAAAAAGTCAATAAGACAGGGAATAGTCAGCAAATGATAGATGATGAAAAGCAGGAATGGACAAAAAGATTTGCTTTATATCATAGTGCTGCATCCAGTTTGCTCTTTGTCATGGTTTAACCTCAGCTGGCAATTAAGTACCATGCAGCCAGTACCTCACCTTTTTCTCTAGTTGGAAGGGGAGGATAGTTAGAAAGAAGGTAAGACCCATAAGTTGAGATAAAAACAGTCTAACAACTGAAACAGAATATAATGCTTATAACAATAATAACAGTTGTAATGAAAAGGGAGACAGCACAAAAGAGAGAAATAAAACAAAGAAATAAAACACCAAATGATGCACAAAGCAGTAGTTCACCACCCACTGACTGATGCCCAGACCATCAGAAATCCCAGAGCAGGGATAGGTCCTCCTGCTCAATTTCTTCCGATTTTATATACTGAGTATGATATTCTGTGGTATGGGATAGCTCTTCAGTAAGCTGGGGTCGGCTGTCCTGTTTGTGTACCCTCATAACTTCCTGTGCACCTCCAGCCTGCTGGCTGGCAGGCAATGAGAAGCTGAGAAGTCCTTGACTTAATAGTACAAATACTACTTACCAACATTATTTGCATGCTAAACCCAAAATGCAACACTGTACCAGCTTACTAGGAAGAAAATTATCCTAGTCAAAAGCAGGAGATCCTTCCTCATTCTTGTCCCACCCATCCTTCACAGCTATAAATAGACTGGAAATAGCCCATGAGTTTTTTTCATCAGGAGATGCCCAGAAAGAAGTTGGTAGAAGTTGTATATAGCAGGAATGCTGTGTGTTGGGTAACACCCAGTTGGATGTGACAGTCATGTGTGACTGATCACTCTTGTAGGTACCAAAATTCAGCCAGAGTTCACCTACAATTCAGTTTTGTCTTGTTTAAATGTTGTGTATCTGTGTGCAAGTCACTCTGCAGTATTTGGGCTCTGGAAGATGCACAGTAGTTTGTGACTGTTGCTGCACTGGAGAAGGGCTGAATAAGTCAACACTGCCCCTTCTCCGAAGTAGTGCTAGCCCTGTGGGGGAAAAATGAAAAAAAAGGCTTAGGAATAAGCATTAATTCACTATTTCATTCCTTATTTGGTGTCAGGATATTCCCTTACGGTAATTAGTACAGCATTTGTTTAAAAATCATCCTCTCTAGCTCAGCCAGAGGCAACTTTGCATGAGTAGACAGCTTAAAATCCAGCAGAGGGCAATGCTGTATTGCACCTATACAGATACTGCAAATGAGTCTGCCTTGAGGACCCTTGAGTTATCTTCCCTGATGAGAAATCATGCGTTTAATTCATGACAGATTATACCAACCTTGTGGTTGGGATTTTGCAATAAAGTCCTGAGGTGTTTCTGGAAAAATCACTCCCATTGGAGGTGGGTGTGTTGCCAGTATAAGAATGGACTGATGACATTGACTCTCTTGAAGAGTATAAAGAGCAGTGGAAGGCTTACAAAGTCTGGTGCATTTCATACAGCTTCAATTTCAGAGGTTTATATGACACTGATTTCATTTGAGGTGGATGGCACTCCTGTTGTCTCATGATTCTTGTGTGTGTAGTTCTGCTCCAACTGAAGAATCCAGAGCGTTTGGGAGCTCTTTGCTCCAACAAGGGTCGCTGGCCCAGAGAGGAGCCCGTGAAACTGGTCTTTCAGTCACACACTAACTCGTCTTTATTACCACTATGGCAGCTCACAGTAGTAGTACAGTCCCTGGAAAGCTGCTTTTGCCATGCTAGTCTCCAAATTCCTCAGTCAGCAGTAGCAGTACAGTTTCAGTTAAGTTTGTGGGAACAGAAACAAAAAGTGTTCACAAGGGATTCTGTCTTGAGGAAAGCCCCTCTTTGAGAAACCTTGTGTACTTTTCCTATCCTCCCAGGCTAGACAGTTCTTTGGAGTAACCTGCAGAGAGGCTTGAAGCACCAAAGAAAGAAGGATTTCACTCTAGATGTCCAAAATGTGTATGTGTTTTTATCCCATTTGATATTTTTTTCCTGTTTCTAACTCCAAAACAAGTAATCAGTGAATTCCACATCTTGCAAGCCAATTTGTTCCAGGGGACTAGCCATGCTTATTAGGATGCAGGGCAGAGAATCCATTTTCTGTGGTTTGCATGTTTGATTATAATTGCAGAGAGCAAAGGAGAGGAGAGAATGGAGAGGATGAGGATTTGTTTCTTTGGTGCTTAGCTCTTGTGCAGTAACGATGATATGATATTGAGGGACCATATATTGGAAGGGAAGGAACGCAGTGCAATGCCTTACTAATTTGAACCATTAGTGATGCACCTTTTTGCATTTAAATATTGTGTCTTGGAGAATCCAAGTTTTACAAAGAGAACTTGCTGGAGAAGAGCAGACAGATGCCACCCTTCTTTATCTGAGGGATTCATGCTGCTACTCCTGTCCTGGACATGCACCAAACAGAGACATCCAGCCTGGGACCAGCAAAACACTATGATTGATGGTTTATACACCATTGTTGTAAAGAATAGAAAATCAAGAACAAGTTAAATTTTAAGGGGTTTAGGACAGTGGATTACATGAGGGAGGTAGGTGTGAGTTTTTCAGTGACAAACCTTACAGTCTGGGAGTTATAACTAATCTCCAGGCAAACTGCTTTTCTTAATTGATCTGTGCAGAAATGAAGATGACCTAAAATTCAAGGTCTGGAGCCAGTCCCCTCACAGATTCTCTGTGTGTGGTGTCCTGAGTGACAGAGACTGCCTGCTGCTTTCTAGGAGGACAGGGGTTCCTGGATCAGGGCTATAAATCCCATGCTGTATGGAAAAGTGTCTTGAACTACCTCCTCAGCAGGCAGGCACCAAGCCAGTGGAGCAGCCAAGTTGTGTCCCAGGAGGAGGAGCTGTCTCAGGTGCTGTCGCCAGTCTGTACCTACCCCAGTGAAAGCTTCAAGGTGCTTTTGGGTCCTTTCAGGGTCCTGTCTGTCCCCACCAAATCTAGCCCCCAAGAGCAGGTGTTAAAAATGGATGAGAAAAAGATATTTATTTGTGTAGTAAACAACAGGCTATAGATGCAAAGAAGGGTGAAGGCAAAAAGACTGCCATGGCATTTCAGTGAGAACTAAAGCCTCCAAGTGTTGTTTATAAAACAAGTCTCAATATCCAGCTTTTTCAAGTCTTTAAGAGTGCAAATATAGCTTGCAGCCAGCAAAATTTAATTGTCTCTGCTCAATGGCCAAGTAAGTGTTTTAATTATATATATATATTTTTTTAAGGACATTCAAACTGGGTCTCTGAATACCAGGTCCCAACTGAGCATGAATTCAAATGACTGAGGCCTCAGCCCCTGATAATAAGGGTTTATTAAGGAAGTCCTAACAAAGCTGAACTTGAGTGAACTGAATGGCTAAACCAAAATAATGGGATGCTTTTGGCAATCAGAAAATGATTATTTATTGGCATAATTCCAAGATAAACTTCTGCCAAGAGCACACTGTCTTTCCTTGCCAAGTTCTTCATATAGGGAAATACAGTACTGGATTTCTGCACTTATTAGCAGTGCAGAAGACTGGGAGGAAGAGAAGTGCCAGTTTGCATGAGGAAGGGAAGAAAATGTACATCACAAATGGTGTAAACAGTGTGATCCCTAGAGCCCCATTCAGCAGCAGGCTCTAGAGATCACCTGGGTTTCAACTTCAAGAACATAGCCAGAAAAACATGGATTTGGCTATGGAGTTTTATAGTTTTAATCTCTTAAGTATCCCAGCATGCATCATGCAGAGAGCAGAAAAATGGGAAACTTTTTTTCTAAAAATCCTGTCTCTATGATTGTTGAAGTGCTTACAAGCAGTTTTTTTCACTCATGACAAACAGGACTTTTGCAACTCTGTTGGGAGATACATTCTCAAGAAAATTCTGTTGAATAACACTTGGCAGTATTTTATTCACTGAGAAATGCAGTTACACAGTGTAGCTACACATGACTGCAGGTTAAGTTTAAAAGTTTATGGAATAATGGCTGTTCATAAAAGGAAGAAGAGAGGCTGCTCTATATTGTACTGTCTTGCCCTTTTCTAGCAGTCTTTTGAATATGATACTTAGTGAGGGAGTCCTAATTCACATTACCTCTCTGTTGTGCTGGGAAAGATTTTTCTTTTCAGCCCAAAACTGGCATATCTGAATGCCATAAATATTGTCCTATGAGGCACTTTGTAGTGATAGTTTCCCATTTCATCTGGGCAAGTTAAACATGTGTTATAAAATACTTCAATATTCCCTAGGTCATAATAATCTCACCTTCCAGGAAAATGCCTTGGAGGCCATCAGAAATATCTGCAGTATAAAACAAGTTATCTGTATAGGTGATTGGGGTGGTCACCTGAAAAATCTTTGAGCTGTAGCTAGGGCTGTTTTGAGGAGTAGGAAACAGTAATCAAAACATAAGCTATCAATTACAGAAGAGAGATATTCCAAGGTTTACAATTTTGTTTTTAAATAAACATAACCGTAAATTATTTTTATCTTTCATTTACTTTCTGCTGGCAAATTAGCATCAAGTTTGTGTGACTAACTGATTGTTCAAAGTGCCAAAAGCTCAAAGAGCTTCATCAAGAGCCTGGTTGCTGAAAACAGTCTGTTTCGGAAAGATGTGGAAAATTATATTGTCTGGGAAAAAATCAATCAGTAGATCATCAAGAAATCTGAGCTGTTCTCAGACTGCATTTTTTAACCTTTTTTTACTTTTAGTTATTACTGCATTTGGATATGTGGCACAGATGCAACTTTTAAAAATTACCTTATTCATATGTAATAAGAACTCAATTTGAATGAAACCTTCTTTCCAGCAATATTTCAACATCCTCCAGGCTGTAGCCTCCCTTTGGAGGTTAAAAATGCCAACTTCTTCCTAAATGCAGTCTTGTCTTTCTGGTATCTCCTAGCTGATTCTGTAATACTGTGATGCTACACTGTATCATTAGTATGCCTTGTGTCACACAAGTCTGTGCAGAATCTGGACACCATTCCAAAAAAAAAAAAAAAAGAGGGGAACAAAAATAGACTAAAATATATCTTTAGCCATTATGGTTTGGAAAGACAACTCTGTAGAAAGCTTTCCGCACATGACCTGTTGCATTTATTTATGTGAATATTGAGTAAGCTGAAAAGTAGTTCTTGGGTAATTTTGTTATTCTCAGCTTGCTATTTACTTTCTCCACCAAAGATAGTGGTCTTAAATGTCACTATTTAATACTTTTTCTCTTTCTTTTTTGAGTATCTAGTTCTCCTGTTTGGACTCTCAGGATAACAATGGGTCTGGTTCTCCCCTGTTGGATGCCAAAGTCTGCAGTTCTCTCCCTGAGATTTTCTGGCTCTTACTTGCACATTGAATACTGAGATCTGTGGCAGATGCAAAATGAAGACAATGGGATCATTTTGAAATGTGTATTTATTTGCCTGCCCACATTTTAAGAAAAGTTTCGCCTTTGCATTGCAAATTTTGCATTAGGATTGCTCAATGAAATTTCAGTTTTCTCATTATTGTTGTGTATGACCTTCCCATCAAAGAATATGTTAAATGCTTATTAGCATAAATAACTCCTCAAATTTTTTCCCCTTGTGGCATTGTTTTACATTCTCCCAATGCTAGAAATTATTCTTTGTGTCAGAGACATAGATGGAATAGAATATATGTCTGGTTTTGGAAGAATTTAACTTACCTTAGGAGCCCTCACCTTCCAGTGCTTTGATGAATGCTACCTTCCAGTTTAGAGACAGGACGTTTTATTGTATTTGTTTATAAAGAGTTGTTTTATTAGTCTTTATTTGTTCTCTAGAGAGAACTTTGCAACCTGAAGCAGCCATAAGGTGCAGAAGAACTCATAAGGACATTCTCTTTAAAAATGTGTGTACAAGGATAAAGGAAAAAAGATAAAGGGAGCATTATCTGTGACTGGAGAAGGTGAGACTTGGAAGGGTAATTGAAAGCTCAGAGTGAAATGTTGACCCTCAGTTCAGAGTAAGGATGTCAGATGACAAGAATTTTTCATTCTTAATTTTTCCACAACTTTCCAACAGATAAGGATGATAACAGAAAAGACTAATCAGCCATGAAGACACATTCCCACCCTACTTGGATAGATGAAAACAGACTTTTAAAGAATTAAATGTATTTTGACCTGTTGCTTTCCCGGAACGCAGCTGAGGCACAGTGTCCTTTCAATAGTAAAACAGCCTCCAGCCTTACTCTGTGACTACCAAAATTTTGCTGCAAGTATGCAACTCTGTATTGACTTCCAAAATGGAAAAGTTTTTATGGAAAGGAACAAAAAAGCTCAACTGTCCAAAAGCCAAAAAGGCTGCACTGAAATCTCACTTCAGGTGTGTTGCATGCTGTACAACTTCATACTCTATCATCTGAAATGGTATAGCTACATTATAATTTGACATTTTTTTACCTTGTACAGAAAAATGAAACTTATTCCAATAAGTTAAGAGCCTGGACAGGGACAAGTTTGTCTTCCTGGGCATATTTGAAAGTTGGATTTTCTGTCTAGGATGTTTTACTCATTAAGGTGAAAGACTATTTTCTCTGAAAAAATTGCTCTCTGTCACACACATTTTTTGGATCATTACAAGCAAGTTGATTTGTCTATAAACCTCAGTTTCTGTTCTGTCAAGTGATGTTGATTGTACTTTCTTTTCTTCCACTGACTTGCTTGTTTCTAGGACACTAGAAATCTCCAGTGGATGGAGGCACTACCTTGTGGCACTGACACCAGCAGTAAACAGACTAAAGCTGTTTCATTGCAGCTGTCAAAAGGTTGTTCCTTTCTAGCACTGATGGCAAGCATTGGCCTGTCTCCAATAACTGAAAAGGAAATGGCAGTGCATCCCAACTCATTTTTGCTACTGTTAAGTTATATGATGAATGTTCTTTCATGAATTCAAGAGAGGGTCCAACTTAGTTGTTTAAATTGCACTGGAAGAGGTGAGGCAGTTCCTAAAGTTCCAGCTAAGTGGGAAGGGCTGTGAAGTACCTGATAGGAGGTTGTGGTGAGATTAGGGTCTGTCTCTTCCCAAGTAACAGATGATAGGATGAGCAGAAATGGCCTCAAGTTGCACCAGGGGAGGTTTAGATTGAATATTATTAAATATTTCTTCACTGAAGGAGCTGTCAAGCTCTGGAACAGGCTGCCCAAGGAAGTGGTTGAGTCACTGTCCCTGTAATGTGAAGGTGTGATACTGAGAGACATGGGTTAGTGGTGGTCTTGGCAGTCTAGGTTGATGGTTGAACTTGATGATCTTAAAGGTATTTTCTATGCTAAAATATTCTGTGTTTCTGTGAATCAGTTGCAGAACAGGAGGTCTGGGCTTTTGGCTTTATTTGCTGACTGGTGTCACATTGGAGAGCATACGTGCCTTGGAGATGCTATTTGCTGGCTGGCAAAGATGAGGAAACATGCCACACTGCTGCCCTCTTCTCACTGTTTTTAAATGAGAAGGATTTAAATACACATTTTAGCCCTGTGTCACAACAAAGCTGAAACACAGATTTCATTTCACATAGCCTCTGTTTCAGTTTATTTAATTTTTTCCTATTTCATTTTTGCATAGATGTCCCAATGCCCTGATGTTTGTCACTTGAAGCAAAGAGACAATTTCTCTGAAAAAGAAAGTATAAATGGAGTCTTTTGGAAAGGTTAATAGAGGGCATTGGTGAGAAGCTCTGTGCTTTCTGACTGTACTGCTTATTATGGAATGTCATCTGAAGGGAAAAACAGCAAAGGAGATAGAGTCATAATGAATAAAAGAAATAAAATGGGTTATTTTCTTTATGAGTATGGACTGTTTCTGAGAGCCTGATTTGAAGTTAAAAAAACCAAAAAACAAAACAGTAAGAATTCTGCAACCTGACAGCCATCTCAGGCAAATCAAAACTCAAATATTTGCCAAAATTTGGTTACTCTTGAGGAAAGATACTTATCAAAGATAAGGGGGTTCTGATGAGTCTGTCTGCTTTCCTTTAGCAACATGCTGAGCCACTGGGAGTATCAGAGTGTTCCTGCTGCTCTCCTCTGCTTGGAGGAGTCTGGCTACCCTGCTCAAAACCTGGAACCAGGCACGAGGTGCAGAAAAGTAGAGCACGCAGCAGCTGATGCTGGCTCATAAAATTATCCCCTCTTCACATAATCATTTTTATTATGGGTTTCTCAGTGTTCTTTTAAGGGAGGCAAGTGTTATTATCCCTGTTCCATAGATGTAGAAGTGAGGATAGTGATAGATGCTGTGATTTGCCTACTGCCATTGAGCTGAAAATGTCTTCATTGGGGCAGAGGGAGAAAATGAAAATGAAAATACTGTGGAGGCATCTCTTTGGCTTGTAGAGTACAGCTGTTCATTATGCAAATCATGTCACAGCTTAAACAGCTCTCAAACCATGATTCATTCACAATGGAGGTGTTACCACTGGAACTGTGGTGACATCAAAGTATATCTGCACACAGTTTGTGTTCTCACAGTATTAGTAATAATCTTTGGCTCTGGACCTAGTTAGAAAAAATTGCTTGATTGCTCCTTTTTTCTTTCCTTCCTGACTGTGATACCCATAGGACATTGTTGCAACTGCAATGGACAGGAAACTGGGACTTCATAAGCTTGCTCTGTTTCAATAAATGAATTTATATGAATAAAGGAAACTTTCTCTTTGGTAGACAGGGACAGTGAGAGACTCTTCTCTGCAATCTGTTCAGCAAGTCGATGGGAATATGCCACTCCTTACTCTAACATCTTTCAGAAGGTACCCAAATTAATCTCTGGTAAATGAAAATACATTAGGTAGCCAAGGAGGTGTCAGCATTATTCTTTATATCAGAAGGCTCTCTGTAATGGTATTCATTTGCCTTTTTCTGGTCTCCATGATAGTGGAGTAGTTGGGATCTGGTCACTTATCAGACACTTTGAAAAACGATGAAAAAATTATTTATGTTTTAACAGTCTCAGGCAACCAGAAGATCATTAGGTAAAGCAAAACCTCTGGTAGTTTGAAGTGTGAAAAGAGGCAGAAAGAATAACTACTAAGAGCCTCTTTTCCCTCTGCAAGTAACTATGAGGGTGCAGAGTTGAAATGGAATAGAGAGAGATAGGAATGTCTATTCTTTAGTCCTGGAGAAATGAAAGTCAAAGAAGCTCAATGTGATTTTTGTCAATACTGAGGCATCAGCTGTGATTGTTGTGGGAAGAGCAAGAAGAAGGAAAAAATTGCAGCAACAAGTGGCTTAAAATGTCTTTTTCAGTTAAGATCTGAAAATATAGTTGAATGAACTGAAATAGAAGCTGGTTTGGGTTTCTGTTGTTTCTCCAGCCTCTCAGCTGGAGAAGGTCAATAGAAGAGGCAGTTGCAGAACTGTATTAGTTATCAGTTCAGAGCCCAGACTTTCTCCGACCCACAAAGAGTGAAAGAGAGGAAGAAAATGTATGTGTTGTGAAAAACAACAAAATAAGGGCTTGAGGAATGAGAGGAAACTGATTTCAACAGCAAAGTTAATTTCAAAAATCTCATTTCTAAGACAATTTTTGAAGTCCAGGGCTAAGAAAATGATCTCTGTACACTCACTGGGGACCAACAGAAGAAATAGCAACCACCCTTTTTACATTAAAGAAATATAATACTTTTTTTGAAAGCACAACATGTTTTTTCATCCCTTTATATATATAGCTGGTTTCTTAACATCAATTTATGATACTAATGGAGTTTTATTTTTGTTGCTCGGTTGTTAGTTGGGTGTTTTCTCCTTCTCAGTTATTATTATTTAGAAATATTAGATGTGTTCCCTAGGCTTTCTGAAATATAAAACCGCATTTTAAAAATCTCATGTTGGAGGTCTAGAAAAAGAGAAGCATAGCATTTTTGATCCCCTTGAATGTTTTGGCCATTTCCATACCAGATTTTTAGTTCTTTGGCCTTTTATCCATCAGTGCTGCCTGTTGTATTTGTTTAGCATTATGTTTCCAGTTACTACACTTTTCCTTTGAGGAAGGAACTATTTGCTACCATTATGTCTTGTTCATAACCGTACTGCATGAGTGCTAAATTTTGACCCCTGAAAATGACACCTTTTATAACTGATTCATTCTTCTTTGATCAGATAAAAGATTATAGTGATCTGGTTTGGTAGAATTTTGCCCCTAACTTGCAATAAAAGAATTGCACAGTTCTTGGTGCTCCCTGAGAGAGCTGGCTAATGAGAAGTCCAAACAGAGGTTCTGATTTCTAGTTTGGATATTATGTTGCAGAAGTATCTGTAGAGTCTGCCTGTGAGAAGCAGTAGGATCCTCTGTATATCTTGTGTAAAATTATTTTTTAATGGAAGGGGATGCAGTTGTATAGTAATGAGCTTATAAAAACACTCATAAATTTATTTTAATTTATAAGAATGCTTTCAAAGAGTTGCTATCCTGTGGAAACTGATGTTCTCTCATGAAGCATTTTGGAAAAATGAAAGAAATGTTCCATCTATATTTGTTTTCCATTTTCTTGAGTATTACACTAGTCTAAATTATGCTCAGCATTTAAAGGCAGAATTCATGTACCTAGGGGTATCTGTTATCAACTTGAACTATTCATTTGTGTCTGGGGAACTAGAAATATAAAATATCTACAGTACGTATTTGCCTTAGCCTCATGTAAGAGACAAATATGCAATCAGCTAAGCAATGTGAGAGACAAATATACAATTGGCTAAGCAAATGTCAAAGACTAGGGGAACTGTAATCCACAACTGAACTTATTAGTTTATTTACTTGAACAAAACTAGATGGGACGTGTTAATAGGTCCTTGTTTTGCTTGCATGTTAATAATTTTCTTCAGGCATGTAATTCTTGGTTCCCTACTTTTTTTATGGCATTGGCATTGTTTGCTGACCTCATTGCTCATTTTTCTGGCCTTTAATAATGTCCATGTTGAAAAGAGAACATAGAGTTGGTTACATGTTGAAAAAAGTTGTCCCTGAGCTGCACACTGCAATTTTTGAAATGAAGTGTTTGACTTGGGCTTATCAGAAGGGTCATGCTATGATTTTTTTCCTTTTAAGCTAACTGTTTAATTCTTGCTTTTTCTTATGGTACCCTGTGCTGTAGCTGAGTATTAATGCTAGTTAAAAAAATATGGAAAGTTTGCCAAACATAATTTCAGCCTTCTAGGGCTTTCTTACTTTTCCCTGGCTGATCTGTAGCCACAAACAAATAGTTACACTCAATTTTATGTTTTTCAAATTTGCCACTATAGTGCAGAATAATTGCTGCTTACCCAACTCCTTCCAGCACTGGCTCACCTAGAAGCAATTGCCTCTTCCCTGCCAGCTGCTGCTTGCCAGCTTTTCCCCTCCTGCACAGAGGGAGAGTATTGCTGGAGCTTCCATGTGTGGTGGCCCCTCTCTCTACCCCCAAATGGAAGCAAGGTAGAGGAAAGAAAAAAGAAAAGCTGAAAAGTGGCCATTAGTTGAAACTCCCTGATTCTCTTATCCTTTTGCCAGGCAGGACGACCAGTCCTATGTGTTTTGTGTGTTTTGAAATGGGGACCTGAAGGCTGTTGTTGGGATGCTGGCTCTGCTCCAGGGCTGAAATGAAGGGAGCTTATTTTCAGTTTCCTACATGGCTTTGAACTGTCTTGTTAGCACACAGGCCCAGAGTACTGGCATCCAGTGTTTAGTGTTAGCGATGGAGCTACCAAAATTTTATTACTATGGGCCAAGAGGAAACCAAGCCCTCTCAGAAAAGTCACAGAAGTATGGGAAATGAGCACACAGTGGCTACAGGTCTCTGAATTAATATTAGGAGTGTTTTTAATACACTGACCAACCCACTCACCCCTACCCACTCAAGCATAAAATATAATTTCGTTAATTAATTTGCCCAATGAATAAAACTCAGTGTTTCATCATTATCCTAGTAAGTTCTCTTTCACAAAAGTATTCCGAAAGATCACTATTGTTATAAATGAGATTAAGACATTGTTTTTCAGCCAGAGACCATTTGGCTGAACAGTCAGTTATTATAATTAAATGTTCTTTCTTTCTTTAAATCTTGGCTCAGTCTTGGGCTTAGGCCACTAAGGCTATAGTAATAGTTTTAAATGAACACAGCATTTCTTTGGTCCATATATATGTGTTAAAATGATGGAGACTCAAGATGCTGTGTTCTGAGAAGATTTTGGTGAGCTTTACCCTTCAGAAAGCATACAGAGAAATGTATGTGATGTATGTCTACTTTTCGTACTCGGGAAAGGAAAAGTAAGGTGAATAAAGATTTTGCATTGTATAAAGGAATGACACTACAGTAGCAGGGTAGACAAGACAAAGAACTAAATTAGATTTTAAACGACAGTAGTCAAGATGGAAAGCAGTTAAGGAGAAGTTGGAACCTGAAACACATTTGGGTGAGAATAGAGAGAAATATCAGGTGTGGGTGGCCTGGGAAATTAACTGGAGAAGCTGGAAAGAGGTGTAGTACTTGAAAATTAAAATTATGGGGTTAGCCCCCACACACTCTGTTATGAAAGTCATGACTGGTTAACAGAACTTGAAGGTCCAGAAAAGGTTCAGAAAACAGAGAAACCACAGCAAAGGAAATACAGCTGGAAATAAGCAATGCACTAGATATGCACTAGATAAATAAATAAATAAATAAATAAAAACTATTGGTATACTTATTTTGTTCAGCCCTGAGGGGAGACCTCATTGTGGGGAAGCAGAGAGGCAGGTACCACTTCACTCTCATGATCAGGGACAGGACTCAACAAAACAGCCTGAAGTTGGTTGGAAGAAGTTGAGGTTGGATATTCAGGAAGAAGTTTTTCCCCTAGAAGGTGGTTGGGCACTGAACAGGCTCTCCAGGGAAGTGGTGTCTGCACCAAGCCTGTGTTTGGACAAGGTTCTCAGGCACATGGTGTCATTCCTGGAGTGTCCTGTGCAGGGGCAGGAGGTGGAATTAATGATTCTGATGAGTCTTTTCCATCTCAGCATATTCCATGATTCTGTGATGCATAAGACAGTTTTGAGTCATATAAATCTTATCTTGGAAGAGTATGGATAAACATATGGAAAAGCTTTGTGTCATCCCAAAGTTAGATGTGGATAACTTTAGTTAGAAGCCCTTGTGTTGTTATGCATGGGTAAAATAGAAAGATATATTTCATTACAGAAGGGTTTATCTTTCAAAACTTAACTTAGAAGGTAAACGATGCTAATAGTATTAGGGGCTAAACATTTGTTGATGTGATTTCTTCACTGCCTACCACAAGAGTATAAAAAGTTGAAGTACTTTAGAATTAAATTCAGTATGACCTTATATCTCATCTTAAACTTTATCCCTGAAAATGACCATTTGTATCTAGTGTTAGCAAGCTGATTTGCTTTATGCTGCATAGGAGCATAAACAAATATCTAAGTTTTAAATTTTAAAAGTTGACTTCTGTGAAATTAAGCAAACTGGTTACGTGTGTTAAACTGGTGCAAGATTTTTAATGAAGGACTGATTCAAATTTATTTGTATTAAAATAGCAAAAAAATTGAAAATTGTTTCCTCCAGAAAAAGAGTGGGAAAAAATCTGTAGAGAGGAATTCCATATCTAATAGGGCATCAAGCCACTGAAGTGCTATTATGAATTTGCAGAAATTTAAAGAAAAATGGTAGTGATCATCCTATAATGTCTTAAAAGTCCAGAAGTGGAAAATTGCTGAGCCTCACCAAAAACTAAGCTGGCTTAAATCTTGCAAGGGAAACGAAGAGCAAATCTAGCTTTTAAATTTTATTTCCCTAGTAGTGCAAATAAAAACAAAGGAAATGCGTATGTGTACGAAGGAAGAGGGAACACGTTACAGCTGGAAGATTATGGCTTATAAAGGTCTGGCTCCAGAAGCATGTTAGCATTTGCCTCAGATCTAAATGGGAGATCAGGTAGGACACAGCGGCAAGCACCGGGGGGGTGAACGAGATAAAGACTTGGAGAAGCAAAAGATTCTTCAAGTGTTTCTGAAGTAAAACTCCCAAGAGCCAACTACTCTTAATTTCTCTATTACAGAGAAAGCTTGCATTTCCATCTCTGACTACTGTAAAAATGGCATGTGAAATTTCAGATTAAGATCATTAAGCCACGGACCAAATTTTATTTCCTGCTGTTGTGCAACTAAAGTTGAGCAAAAAAAAAATTTGCATTCAAGAAGAGGGAAAGAAGCAGGTCCAGGTAGCTGCAGACATATTCATCTGCCCTCGATGGACTGCAAAGTAGAGCACATTTTGAATAACAGAATAATTTAAGAAGTGGAGTTAAATATTAAGTTTCATTAAACACAGCATGTGTTTACTGAAAGGAGACTGATGTCCCAAACTAGCTCATTTAAAAACTAATTTTGTGGATGTGACTAATCAGGCACTAATCAAACTGTAATTTATTTGTAATGTATTTGTTGTGGGACTTGATAAGAAATAATTCATTCAAGCAGGAAAAAAGGATTAATGCAAAAATTAGTTCTAACGTGGACAGAGTTTAAAGAGGACTCAAAATGAGCAGTGTTTTGAAGAAAAGTTCTTAAGTCTGCACCTAGGATGCATTTTTATTTCTGGTCATGGGATGAAAATAATAGACTGTGAAGCTGGGAGTCATAGCTCAAAATATTGTTCACTGCAAAAGAGGAACTGCACCTTCTTTTTTTTATAGTTATGCTAAGCCAAAAGTTTATTTTTAGTATAATTTAAACCTTAATGGTCTAATCCAAGGATTGTTATTAGTGTGCGTGTAATTATTGCAGAAAAAGATTGTATCTATGCAGCTGTTATAAGAATATTGACAACAATGCCACCACCACCACAGTTAATATTGTTATACGTACACTTAGATTCAAATTCTTTTCCTGATGTTATGCTGACCCTTCCCCAGCTCTTCTTAGCCCTCAGGTTGGTGATTTCATTGTGTGGCTGGTGGAGATGGTTATGGTGACCTGTCATCATCTGGGGTCCTTGTTCAGAAGAATGTTCATGTTGCTGGTTTCATTTTCCTTGCTCTAGGATCAACCTGTTTTTTTTTTTTTTTTTTTTTTTTTTTTTTTTTTTTTTTGTTTTTTTTTTTCTTTTTTTTGTATTAACCTTTTTTTTTTTTTTTTTTTTTTTTTTTTTTTGTTTGTTTGTTTTGGGTTTTTTTTATGTTTGCTAGCATGCTTTCATGCCTTTCTCTCTCTTCAATGGTCTGCAGTCTTGTTATATCCAAGAGATGACAGCTTTTAGGTATATTGGAAACTATTTCTGTTTTCTCTTTCTTACCCCTGTATCCAGTTTTGTCCAGGTCCACGTCTGAGTTTCTTTATCTGACTGTGGGACAGTTGTTTATAGCAAGTGTTTGTTTCTCTGTTGTCAAGCTGGTGCCCCACAGCATATCTTCCATGTCTCGTACTCCTTTGCACTGTATCCTGTGTCTCCACTTCTGAAGGCCTCTGCTAACATAACAGCCCTGCATTTCTTTATAAGATATTACCATGATAGTATCATAAAACCTGTTTGGCTCTGTACAGTGACAAAGAAAAGTAAATCAAATCAGCCACAGCTGGTTGATCAATAAGAAAAAATGCTGTTGCAGCTAAATCAAATATGACAAAATTGTGGACAGGCCAAGGAATGCTGAGAAAGGGCAAACCTCAACAAATCTCAGTGCAGAGCCCTGGCAAACTCATTACAAAGCCTGTGGCCCATCATTAGCAATGGCAATACCTTCAGTATTGCTTTTCATGTAGCTTAACAGTATCATCAACACAGCTGGTGTTTAGCACATTATGCTGGAACAGCTGGAGGATATGGGCAGGTTATTATAATAATGTGAGAAGACCTGATCGTTCAGAGTGGTAGATTGCACTCATATGGACTAATAATGAAATACTTGCCTCTATAACTGTGACCTTGCCAGTTGCTTTGGAAAGAACAGATGAAGGGAAGGCCTGGTGCATAAAAGTTATTAACAGCCAAAAAGCCACCTGTAGAAGGCATATGTGGATGCCTGGGATGTGTTGCATATGCCAGCTTCATTCAGGCCAGGAAAAATTAACACTTGCTCACCAATAGAGCTTCATCCAAAATTGTCTGCTTTGTTCTGAAAGCTTGTGTTTGGGAAAGACTTGTTTAGATTCAGGAATACCTGGGTGTGAGTTAATTGTGTGAGTGCAGATAGAGTCACTCTGGCAAGCTTGACTTGTGCTAGCAGAGATCCAGAGGTCTAGGAAGAATAGCATGGAAATGCCTGTGCTGCCTTGTGCTGCCCACTCGAGTGGGATTGTAAAATGGATTAGGTTGTGGGTAGTGTGAGATTTAGAGTGGGAGGCTCAAGCTTTGCTCAAAAGGTCCCTTAAACTGCAACCATGGAGTGATTTCTGCCCTATTCTCTTTCTGAGGCTCAACATGTAATTGAAACCATGGATGGATGGTTGATGAAGTCATTAATTCTCTGACTGCCTGCCATTTTTAATTTTCCTTTCATTTTTTACTCTCAAACACAGATTGACTGTGAAATCAACTGTAACACTGAAATAATTCCTATGCCTTATTTTTGCTGCAAGAAGCCATTTGCTATGGTGTATCTCAACTGGTCTTCAATTCTCCCTTTATTATGCACTTTATGCTTTTTTTAACACTCTCTGGTTTAGTGTTTAACTATCATTAATCATTAGTGTTTAAATATAATTAACTTATTCTTCTCTCTTTCCTGCTTTGGTGCACTTTATGTGATTACTCACTCTCTTTTCCTCATGTTGTTCCAAGTTGCCATTTAAACTGTTCTAAACTCTCTTTCTCTGTCTTTATCTTTTCTCTCTTCTGACGTTTCCTGTAGCAGCCCAAATCTCAAAAATCTCTTTTCTTTCTTTCACTTTTGTCTTTGTCTTTCTGTGGTTGTAAATACCCCTGCCGTTTATTTAAATGCTGCCACCTTGCTCTGTTTAAGCGCAGTCATACAGGGTATTAGAGATGCTTTCCTCTCATGGCACATGATTTACCTGTTGCAGTCGGTGTAGCCAGAAGGCTCATTACAAAAATCAACATATCCAAGACGAGTCCACTTTGTATGCAGTGTAACACTTTTTATTTCATTGGTATTAGCAGTTCTGGCTGTTCTTTAAATCAAAGGCTGAACAGAAAACTTTATCAATGAATCTAATAAAAAGGCAGACTGTCACCTTTGAATTTTGAAAAAATAAACCAAAAAAGACAGAGTTATTTTCAGTAGAATATATTGTTTGCAGAAACAAGTCTGGTCTGGCAAGTTTTTATCTTAATCTATCTTTTAACTGCCAACTAAAATATTCCCAAGAAAAACTGAAGATTAGACTCATATACTTGCTGGTAGATAGCATTTTCTGGCCTTTTGAAAAAAATACCTACTATTTTGTGAGTACTACATATGGGCTGTTCGTAATTTTGTGAGAGCACCTACCTTTGCTGTTTATCATGTGCCAGTTAAATGGTTTTCTGTGGTCATACTGGTTACATCATATTTGAAGTGTTGGTGTGGTGTGAGGCAAGGTCTCTGTTTGTACATGGCTTTTCACTTGTAGGTATAGAAAAAGCACTTCAGGAAGCAGCCTGCATCTCTGCAGAGAAATGAAATATCTATCTCTGCAGGTTCAGTGTTTGCATTAGACATTTGGCCAGTGTTTGGGCTGTAGGGGAGTCTTGAGTCTTAGGAAAACATGCTATATTAAGGCTCTGTATGGCTTTGTTTATAGGGCTTACGGAATATTTCAGACTACAAAACCTAACTATTTTCCCCATCTGTTTTACTAAAAAGAATGTCAGTCAGATTTAAATTTGAGTCCCTTTCAACTTAATATGAGGCAGCTCCCCTAGAGTTAGCCTGACTCCCAGTGACTGAGGAGCCTCTGGGGTATGGTCCCCTGGGGTGGGCAGTGAGGATGTAGGAGGCAGCCCCAAAACTGTGACCATCTCTTGTATTTGGTGGCATCCTGTAGAATAAAACCACTAGTGCTGCCTTTGCTTCAGCTTCTGACACCCCTCAGACAGTGACTTGAGATAGGAAAGTGTTTGGATCTCCGGCTATGTGTGCTTCCATTAAATCAATTAACTCTCTCCTTCAACAAAGGGTTCTGAAAAGCCGATTGGAAGAGATAAAGTGAGAAGACAAATTATAGTGAAAAGCGGGTGTTGGGGGATGTGCAGTGTTACTGGTGGGGAAGCTCGCCCAAAGGAAAGGGACAAAGGGACTGAGTGTGGAGATTGATTTTTAAATAGTATGACAACTGTGTTTGAATCATAGAACGGTTTGTATTGGAAAAGACCTTGAGGATCATTTAATTCCAACCCCTGCCATGGGTAGGGACATCTTTTTACTCGACCAGTTGCTCATCACTCCATCCAACCTAGCCTTGAACACTTTGAGGGATGAGGCTTCCACAACTTCCTTGGGTAACGTGTTCCAGTGCCACACCACAGTCACAGTAAAGAATTTTTTTCCTAATATCTTATCTAACCCTACTCTCAATTTGAATTAATTCCTCTTTGTTTTGTCACTACATGTCACATCTTGTAAAAAGTCTCTCTTCAGCTTTCTCGGGAGCTCCCTTCAGGTACTGGAAGGCTGCAATTAGGTCACCCCAGGCCTTCTCTTTTTCAGGCTGCATAAACACAATTCTCTCAGCCTTTCCTCATAAAAGAGATGTTCATTTGATTATGGAAAAGCAATTTGAAGTAAGCTGAGCTAAAAGGCATATTGCATATTTTATTTTTAATTGCTTATTTAATATATTTATTTATCTATCTATTTTAATTATTTTATTAATTTTCTGTGAAACATGAGAGGCTCTTAAGTGTAAACATGTAGCAGAAGAAAGGAAAAAACAAACCCAAGCTCTCTGGAAACTCATGTGCTCTACTCTGGGCTTCTTTGAGTTTGCTGGAAACAATAGTGGTCCTTTCTTCTTCTTCATGGGACATAATACTTTCTTTTGAAGTAAATTAAACTGGTGCTAATGACAGCTCTTTCAGACATTTGAATGCCAGACCTCTTGCAATCTTCAAATGAACTTTATTTCAACACACCTAATAAGATGGCTCATCTGACTTCTAGAATGATATTAAAGCCAGATACTTAAAAGTCTCCTTGTTTGGGATTCCTCTCCTGTTTTTCATGTCAGTTATAATTATGTTGCATTTGAGCAAAAGGTTGCCAGCAGAGAATACTGAGGAGTGCCAAATTAAATTTCAAATACATTTTGTTCTTTGTTCAAGTTGAGAAATATTTCTCCTCCACAGTTGCTGTGCTCAGCAAATAAGATCAGGATGTCATTAAACTCTCTGTAAATATCAGTCTAGCTGAGTTTTAAAGACCATCTTAGTGGCACTGTTACACTTCCTCTGAAGGCTGGTGTAACATGAACATCATGGGTCCTGGTTTGAGGAAAAAGAAAAACAAAACAAAAAATTGCAGAAACCTTCCTTTCATCCAAGCAATGTCTCGTCCACTGTCTTAGTACCTGGCTGCCTACTGGAGGGATGTCTCTAGGAAAGGGGGAGGTTGCTTATTTTTAACATATGTATTGAAGGCCCCGTGTTCCGATAAAAAGTGCCGAAATGAGACAATGCAAATTACAGAAATGGGAAAGAGAAAGTTCAGAATGATTTTTGGTGACTGGTTGGTGACTGATGCTTCAATCCCAAGCAAATGTATTTAATACCTTTTCGTATTTGAATATTTGCTTCCCAAATCCAGATTTTGGGTTCATTAGCATGATGTGGATAGCCTCTAGGAGTGTGTACAGGTCCTATCTCTGTGCCTGCTTTGAATTATAATATAATAGAATTGTTTGAAATGCTAAAAATTAATTTATATTATGAAGAGACGCTAATTGGAAGGGAAGGAAGAAGTATGTAGCAACATGCCAATGATAATTAAGATAATGCATCACATGTCACCAATATAAGTTTTTGTGAAATAAGCTTTTTTCAGATGTCAATTAAGCCTAATAAGAACTTCAACCCTTGCAAAGTGGACAGTAGAGTATTCCCTACTGCATATGAATTGTTAAACTGAAAAATTAAGTGTATGTTTTGCTTATTTTTACACAGCCAGAGGTCAGAAAAGAAGAGGGGAGTTCCAGACCTGTCAGGATCCTGGATTCTCCAGCAGGTTTCTAGAAGACAAGCAATAGTTACAGAGCTTCCCATGACAAAACTCCAATAGCATCAGTGATGTAGATTTGGTACACAGGCTGGAAAATAGTTAAAAAATCTGTATTCTCTCCAGAGTGGAGATAATTGCCCATTCTGTCAATAGCTAATTATTTTTGACCTGCTTGAGTCTTGTGGACCAGAGTTTGCCAAAAATGCTTTAGTTGAAGTCCCACTTTTTACAGTCTCACTAACCATTGTTTTCCCTCTCTGTCATTGATCTGCAGAATGCAACAGCAACAAAAGCAAGGTCGAATGTTCACAGCTGCCCTCCTGGCACTCATTTTCCTTCTGGCAGCCGTGAGTACCACTGAGGCTGGCAAGAAAGAGAAACCAGGTAAGGTCCAGTCTAATTCAGAGTTAATCCCCAAGATAGATTGCATGTGTGTGAGAATGTCAAACACTTTTGATTTTGTTATGAAATCAGGTCACTTGTTAATCTTTTGATGTCAGGGTAGGATTTTTGGCTGTGTCATGTTGTTCTGTGTTTAATAGGGAAACAGAAAGGAGTTTTCATGTCAAGTGGGAGCTTGAGAGCCCCAGAGACTGGAGCCCTTGGTTGATCACACAGTGAATATTGCAAAGCAGCTTAAAATGTGCTATGTGAATAGTTTCGTGCTTGACTTAGGGGGAGCCAAACAGGAGTGGTGAAAGAGCAGTTATGTCACTTGTTCAGTGTTATATATGACAGTGCTACACTGATGCTGTGTGATGTGGAAATCCTCTGACAACGAATTGTGCTAACTCGCTGTTGCACAGACAGCCAGACATCCAGCAGTACTTGCTTTCTGTCAGTGATGAACTCAGACCTTGTTATAGGAGAAACCGGCCTATGGTGAAAAATTCATATGGGTCAAACGCAATTTTGACATTTTTTAAGGAATGTATTTTTTTGTGGTTTTCTTGAGGTATTATTATTTTCAGGCAACTTGTACACCGGATAATAGGTACTGTGAGTCTGTCAGAATTAGTGTTCCCAGTAAAAAAAAAGGAACTTTTTAAGCATTTTGGCTTTGTGGAAGTATGAGAAAATGCTAGCATAAACATGCAAGAACTAGAAGAAAAATAATTTTATATAAGTGTATATATAGTTACTTGTGATATTTTAGGGGCCTAAGTAATTATTTTTGTGAATCCTTGGGTTTGATAACATTGCTGTCTTTTCTCATAAAACTTGGGTTTAAGGATCTAAATAAAATCATGATCCTTACTTTTTTCTCTGAACAACAAACCCATCTGAATTAACAGCACTTCAAGTACACTTTTCCATGTAGCTCCTTTGCCTTTGAAGTTTTGTTCATATTCTGATATAAAATGTGACATGGTGTGCTGCTTCCACCTGGGGAGAGCAGACTCAGAGAGAAGTTCTCTCTATGAGAACTTCCTCTGGGAGTTGATGGGACCAATTGAAGGCTGGTTTGGTTATTGACAGCCTGAAGAACCAATTAGAGAAAGTTAGTTCGCTCTGTGAAAACACATTTTGAAGGAGGTAACCCAGAAAAGAGCTCCCTTTCTCTTCCAGCAGCAGTGCAGTAACAGGGCCCAGCCTGGCTCCACTGCAGGCCTGTGGGGCTGGCNATCTCTGTTTCTGGAGATGAAGCATTAACAGAGAAAAAGAGAGATGAAGAGAATTTTTGTTTTGGAACAGTTAATTCTTAAAAGTAAATATCCCATGAGTTTAACATGGGGAAACTGTGTAACTTTGGGAAAGCTGTGAAAATGGGAGGAGCCTCATGATTTGTAAGTTCTTTTTTCCTGGGCGGATGCGAATTGTGAGAAGTAAAGGCACGAGAGAACTGTTTTTTTCTCTCCTTGTTGAGAAGTCACTATGGCCTGACAAGAGGAAATTTCTCTCTGTTAAGTGAACTGAAAAAAAGACTATTTAAGTTGGGAACTGACTGAAGTAGTTTTTTGTATGTTTTTCTTGTTGTTATGAAAGTTGGGAGAGGGGAGGAAAGAGTGGTCTGAAGATCTTATTCAGAATTTGCTTTTCTTTCTTTTTCTTTGTGTAGTTAATAAAGTTTTTTATACCCTTTTAAGTTTTAGGCCTGCCTTGTTCTTTTGCTCCTGGTTCTGTCTCACAACAGAAAAATGAATATATTTAAATTGGCAAGTCAAAACGATATTATTTGGTGTGTTGGCCAGGAAATTAAATTTAAACCAAGACACATGGTATAGCAGATCAAAAGTTTGCATCCCATGATTGTTTCCTGGAGTTGCTGAAATCCCCTGATACACAGTGCCAGCATATACATTTCTCATTATTTAGTGTATAGTGCTTCAGCTGGAACTGAGGATATGTGCATGCCATTAGCTACTGGAGACAGAGGAGTGTCCTTTCTGAGTGAGAGCGCTCCTGCATGTTTTAGTCAGTGATCCCTGTGAGTTTTTAGATTTCTGGAGATGAGAATCTACTTGAGAATATCCAAATAGAATAGTAAACATGTCAGTGGGGCCCAGTTTGAATGATGATCCTGCTTTGGACTCAAAGGGATTGACCTGTCTCTGCAGAATTGTGAAGAGGATGTCAGACCTTTTGCTTTTAAGGCAATCTTGTTACGAATGTCTTCCTTGCTCACCCAGGTGCTGTGACTTTGGTGAAGTTTAGGCAACTTCTCCATAGGCTGTAGGTATTGACCATTTCTCTGACTTGGTTCCTTGTCTTCATCCAGAGAAAAAGGTGAAGAAGTCTGACTGTGGGGAATGGCAGTGGAGTGTCTGCGTGCCCACCAGTGGTGACTGTGGCCTGGGGACACGTGAGGGCACTCGCACTGGAGCTGAGTGCAAACAAACCACCAAGACCCAGAAGTGTAAGATTCCGTGCAACTGGAAGAAACAATTTGGAGGTCAGCATCACTCTCTTAAGGGATTTACTTTGTTTTTTATTTTGAGTATGGAGCAGGAAGCCTGTGTTTTCTGCTTAGTTCTGCAGATGTCTTGGTTAGACCTGTATTTCAGGTTCATCAGAGCTAGAACATGCAAGGTGTCAGAAGGCAGCTTCCTCAGAGCTCCTCTGCAGAGAGTCCCTATAACCTACTGCCTTCCTGCATGCTGAAATCTACCCTCTATGGTGTTCATCCCTGTTGAGGGCAGTAGTGCAAGTTTACAGCTGTGAACCTCTGTGATGGCTATCACAGGCTTTACAATGTGTGATTTGGAGCATGGGGGGCTGGCTGCCCATGTGTGCAATGACAGCAGTGAGTGAAGACCAGTGTATTTCATTTTTATCATTCAGTTCAGAAGGTTTGTACATACCAGTTTGGGAAGATATGTCAGATCTGTCCTACAGAAGATGTCTGTCCAAAACTCAAATTTGATTACTCTTGCAGACTTGCCTTTTTCAAAATCATGCAAACTCTTTACAAGAAAAAAAAATTATTCTGACCTTACCAACTCAATTGGTGCTGCAGTTTCAGACTTGAGAAGTTTATGGGTGCACATGCATTCTGTTCAAGCTTTATTTGGTAACCCCTGGCATCACACAGATGGAGAAACAACCTTATAGAATGTAATTGACATTTCAAACTGCTGGGGGTTTTTTTGTTTTGCGTTTTTTTCCTGTTCATATTCATAGCTGAATGTAGTTCTCTTTATATGCCAAAAAATGCAATATCGATGCAAAAGCAAGAGGATTACATTTTAAAGCACTGGGGAGGGGGAGAGACTTCAATCACCACTGCAAATAATCTTCAAAGTTTTCTTGGGATTCTTTTCTTTGGTTGCACATCTTTTTGTCTGTAAGCACCAACTGCCTGTGATATCCTATTAGACTCACAACATTTTTGTTTTCACACTTAGTCATCATGTTTTAAATTTTGCCTTTTTTTTTTTCCTCACTGCAGCGGAGTGCAAATACCAATTCCAGGCCTGGGGAGAATGTGACTTGAACACGGCTTTGAAGACTCGGACCGGGAGCCTAAAGAGAGCCCTTCATAATGCTGACTGCCAGAAGACTGTCACAATCTCAAAGCCCTGTGGGAAGCTTACCAAACCCAAACCTCAAGGTAAATTCCATTTGCTGAAACCTGCATGATCGTTCATTTGAATCAGTGGGTTTGTGATGTCCTGCATGCTTCAGTGGGAGTTCAGCTGTACAGGATGTTGCACTTTCATGGCCTTTCCTCTGCTCTGCACTGCTCCTGTCTGTCAGTGCTCAGGCAGGGAGCTGGCTATTCTTGAGCTGGATAGCCAAGGCTGTCTCACACTTGAAAAGTAAGCTGAAGATTAGAGCTCCAATTTTAACTTCAGACCACCTGTACTGTTACCAGTTTGCTTACACAACTAGACTTCCAGAGTAAAGATTCTTTTCATAATTCACTTGTTGATGGGAATGGAATAATAATAACATGAAAAAATATCCATTGATAAAGACATCTTTATTTAGGTTTTGTTTGGTAATAATGACTTGTTGAAAAAAGGGCTTCTTTCCTTCTGGAAAATTAGCATTGAAAGGATATTCTTCTCACTGCACACTGAAATATGAAAATATTGTGCACCCTCGGGGCTATTTATTCTTTATTCAAACATAGCAGGAAGAATAGTACAGAATGTATATATTTATTTGACACTGACAGTATAATTCCTGGTACACAGAAAGACATATGCCCTACATTGTGTTTCCAGATGGCCCTTAGAAAAACTTATTTTCTTTCTAATCATTAAAGCCTTTTAATGTACCTTTTGTTGGAGTAGCAGGTGTTACATGTATAGGATGATTTGTAGTGGGAGTTAAAACTGAGATCTTGTTTGAGATACAAAAAGTAATGTATTTTAAGTCAATTATATAAGCTATGCTACCCTGACATTTGTTTACTTAAAACCAGCAGGATTTGACATATTCCAGGCTCTGAATACTTGGATAACAATGCAAATAAATGTGATTAGGTGTGACAGGTACACCTGGGACAAGCAATTTTCAAATTATGGTCTGTGGTGCACCATTGATTGGAGGAGTACCTGCAGGTGGCCTGCTCCGTTTAAGCAACCAGAGAAGTTGCAAGCACTTTTTGTGTTTATGTGCATCCGTCCATCCATCCAGCTGGTCTTCCTTGCACACCATCCATGGAGTTATCAGACAAGTCTAGAACCTGTGCAGACAGTGACAGGCTATGGAGCAGCAAAGTTACTAGATTTTCAGAGACCACCTGAGTTGGTTGAGCTGGAGGCAATAAACATCATTTAAAGATTGGAGTGATTGGATGGGAACGTAGGAAGGGCTTTGACATGTGTGATTTAATTGTTTAGCAGTTTGGGGAGCAGGACTTTTTTTCATGTTTTTGGAGTTTGGAATTTTTTTTTTGTGGGTTTTTGTTGTTTTCTTTTTTTTTTTTTCATTGCGTTTCCATGCCTAAGTAGCCTTTGGGAGTTTACTGAATGAGGCTTCCTAATGTGCTGCCAGAAGGTCTCTCGAGTCTCTGCCTTGTCCTGCTTCCACTGACTCATAAATCTATATTCTGTCAATGGCTGTCAGAACGGGGGAGAGGAGGACAAAGCAGAGCATTGATGCAGCATTGTTTTGTGAGAGCAGTGCTTTTGGGTGCTACAGGCTCATTTTCAAATTATAGCCGTAAAGGCAGAGCTTGAGAAATTGCTGGATTGGAGTCAACTTTAACTGATTCTAGAATCAAGGAGTAAGTTATAGCTGAGACTGAAAGTTGGGTTGGGACTGACTGCAGCAACCAATTTTGGGATTTGACTTAATTACAAAACCTGACTTTATTTGATTTGAAGGAATGCTAAAGGAGAAATAGGTGCAAAAGTAGGTTTTAAATCATAATAACTGTGGGCAGTTCTGCTCTCCTGACCTGCACTGGAAATCTCACAGCATCTTCCTGCATGCCACCTGCTTGCTCATCTGCTGTTGGCATTAGCAGGAGCAGCAGGCATGGGAGTCACTCACACACAGCCTGCCTGGGCTCAGAGCTAAGCCCATATAGCATATCTGTGGATATGACTACACGGGAGCTACACTGGACAGTGTGTTGGCACCAGGGGGAAGAAATTAGGTCAATCAGATTAGTACTGTGTGAAAAGTTTTGCCCCACTGAACTTTATTTCCAAGTTAAAAATCGGAGTGCTGACATGTTGCTGGAATGAGAGTATTTGCTTTCTTCCTGAGGTGAAGGAAATTACAGGTTGGAGATAAGTCCAAACCCACAACTAAGATAAAGGAAAAGATTTAAACTACATTCAATCTGTAGCTAGAATCTGAATGAATTTCCTTCTTTGGAAATGAAAAGAACTGGGTTATGGCCTGAGCACTTCAGATGGTCTACAGTTATATGTTAGGCTCATTTTTCACCCCTAACTTTGCATTAGTGCCTCAAGACTATGACAAAAAAAGCTCACAATGCATTATTTGGAAGTAGCAGGTTATTTTCTGAAGAGTGAAAGGTCTGTACTGATAGATACTGATACAGCTGGATCTCTGAATGCTGGTCAAGGGCTGTCCATTCCTAATAGGATTGCCTGGCCAAGCAGGGCAGGGGCTTTCTGGCATTTGGGAGCTGTGGCAGCAGAGCAGTCAGTCAGGGGTTTAGCAGTTCAGGAATTTGTTTTACTGTGAGTGGTTGCCTTTCTGACTGGTCTTTGCTTCAAGAGGTGCACCAATGAATGTGCCTCTGACAGCAGCAGGCTAAGAGTACCAAAAGCAGACATGAGCTGACTGAGAATATTGCACTGAAAACTACCAGTATATGCAGAAAAAAGTGTTGTTTTCCTGGCTAACCCCCTTTCCAGTGAGGTGAAATTTTTATTCTATTAGACTGTATTTGCAACCTCTCTATTATATCAGTTTTCCTTTTGATTTCATGCTGTAATTGAGGTCAGTAAAAGCCCCTATTTAGCTTCTCCAATCAATAGTACTTTTATATATCTTCTTTTACTTTTTTATCACTTGCCATCTTTCAAAGATTCTGACTTAAGTATTTCTTTGTACAAGAATTTATCCACAATAAGAATACTCACTACTGGACTTACCTAAATTCCTTCTATTATTGCAAAAGAGTTTTTGTTATGGAGAGACTGGATTGTAAACAGTATTCCAAGCATGTCTTCTATGGATCTGTGTTGAAAGAAGAAAATATCATTGTAATACTACCTTTATTGGTCATTAGACCCACTGAATTAGCTAAATATAATTTTTATTTTGATCATTGCTTGCATGGTGAGAGAGATATCTGAGACCTTCAAAATTCTCTCTAATTTTAAAAAAATTAATGTGATTATTTAAGAACCCCAGGAATTGTGTGTAGTAAGAAAGGTCATCTTGTCTAGGCCTAATTAATGAAGCGTTGTGCATCAAATTTCACCTGACACATTTCCGTCATGGGATATGGTGTCTGAAGTTCCTCCTCACCTTCTCTGTTCTTTGAGAGAAATGCCAATTAATAATCTTAAGTGTAGATGCTGCTCTAGTGTTGCTTATCCAGCTTTCCTGCCCATCAATATATAGTACCTTTGCTGATAGGATGAGTCTCCCTCCTCTCACTTAATGATTTCAAAATGACTGATGTTCATAGGAGTTGGATCTATTCTTAACAGAAAGAAAAATCATAGCTGCAAAAAAATCACAGGATTTATAATTTTACAGATTTTTTTATAAAATATAGTTTGGTTTTCCAGGACTTCTATGATCTCTGACAAAACTTGTGCTAAGTTAAAGCAGGAGATGCTCATAAACTTTGGGAACCAATGCCTTCTTCATAAACTGATAACCTAAGTGTTTTTATGGATTTATTTTATAGTTAGTAAGCATTCATAGAAAAGTCTAAAACCTTTTTTTAGCACTCTCCATTATTTTGGAAACTAAAAAAAATAAGTATTTCCTTTTTAGCAACTGGTCTGTGGCAGTACTTTTTACTTCTGAGCAGCTGTCTTATGGATTACAACTATATTTAAGGATGAGAGCAGATGATGAACCAGGAATTTTAATTTTACCTGGCTTCCTGGCAAGCTCTTTGCTCCATAGCTTTGCTCACACGTTCTCAGACTGGAAGATAGTAGCTTGGTCCTGAGCTGCTGGGTTAAAGTGTAGGTAACACAGGATGAAAAACATCTTTCCTTGTTGAATACTTTGCATTTAGACAGACAGATTGTCAGCAATGTGACAGTGATGTCCCAGGCACCACAGTTTATTGTGTATTTAGTACACAAATGTGGTCATGAGAAAACCTCTCACGAAGTCTGGAAAGGATGAAAGGATAATTTTTATCACAAAATCCTGGTGGAGGCAGGCACCTCTCCTCTAGCACACATATTTGCATATTCTAATCAGTGTCTGCAGGGCTGGTGATGTTCAAGGTCTCCCTAAACTGTCTTGACAGATGTGACAGACTCGGGCACTTGTGTCGAGTAGCTGCTCTAATGGGCAGCTTGTGCTGAGGAGCACAAAACACTTCCGACATCCTCCATCTGGCCTACTTCAAACCCACCCAAAATTGATTGATGCTTGTTCAGGTGCCAGCTAGCCAGAAAACAGTAGAATGAATGATGGGCTTTATTTCGTCTACACTCTTTCCATCACTCTCATTCTTTCTCTCCCTCTCCCCATAACTGTTGTACTTTCAGATATTTATTCTGATTAAGATAAAATTAAATAGAACAAGCAGTTTGCTCACCCTTTCTGCAATGTACCCTTCATTTCATTTTTTGAATTATGCTCATTTCTGATAACTTTTTTCACCTGGCTGTATTTAGTTCTTTCTAATAGATCTCCCTTCCCAACTCTTTATCAATTTACAGTATATATCACATCTATGAGTTACTTTGTCAAGGCTCAGCTCAGTCCTTGCCACACAGGTTGTAAAGGTTGGCAAACATTAACACTGCTCACACTGCTGTTGTCTTTAGTAATTGGGGTGCCAATCAAGAATCACATCCACCTACATGCAGTGTTTGGAAAGATTTCTCACATGAAGGCAAGACCTGAGTTGTTAATGGCTGTAATCTCTTCTATATAATTTAGATCAGGTTTAGCATTTGAGAGCATAGCAAGGTGTCAGTACAAGTTCCCTGTTTGGCATGATGTGCATGCTACTGCATGGAGGAAAAGACTGCACTCTGTATTTTTAATCATTTAATATAATCTGAAGAGTTTTACTTCAGAGTTGAATGAAGTATAAATAATCTGCCCTACCTTGTTTCTTTTATCTGTATATCTTTACAGACAGCAATTAGCTAATCCTGCTATCACTCCTTGGCACTCTGGAAGTCTAATTAAAAGAAAAGTTGTAATTGAAAGTCAGAAAGGCTAAATGATTTCCCAGATTGACTAAGTATCAGTGGCAGATCCAGGCATGTAGCTAGTAGATGCTGCTCCCTTTTATCATGCAAATAAAATTATCAGAATGTGACAACTGACTTCAAGGCGAGTGTCTGAACTGCAGTCTTTTAATTAAGGTCCTTGGTTTTAGGTTAGTAATCTCAGTAGACTCCCATCAGTGTTAAACACCATTTTACCTTGCATCTTCTTAGGAAGCTTCATGTCAAATTGTAGAGGTGGACTTATGTTAATGAGCAGGTGTATCCGTGTCTTTACTTTGGTGGCAGGAACAGAAAACAACCTGTGGTTTTTGAGCACTCCAGTGGCAGATTCCTCCCTGTAGGGAGAATATTTTACTTGCAGTGTGCTGCCAGAACAGACTGACTAGCTTTGGCAGGATGGCTTGACTGTGGTTGTTGCAAGGAGTGACAGTGGTATATGAATGACTTGCTCTCCTGAGCTATTCATTCCTCAGACAGACTAGGTGCTGCACTGATGAAATTGGACCACTTCATTTTCCATGTTGGCAAGTTTATTTTTCTGGAGTGCCCTCCTTCAACTTTGTCTTTGTGCAAAAGCACAAAGCAGCTGGAGGGGACACAGAGAGAGAGGAAATGACTTGTTAGGGCTGAAATATTCTTTTGTTTAAAAGATGCTGGTGTCTCCTGTTTTGGCTTCGCATTCATGCTGTATCTCCCTCTGTAGGTTTTAGAATTCCCCAGCTTTAATGTAACTCATTAGTCATGCAGGCATGCAACTAGTGTAATGATTAGTTTTACAGGAGACCGAATAATGGAATCTGCTTAAACTAATTTGTTGTAAAAATGAGGGATTTTCTCATATTAGGAAACAGCTGTGATAGTTAAAGAAAAGCCTGAAAGGCAAAAGTGGGACGTTTTTCTCTTGTTCTAAAGGGTGAGTGGGCCCTGGCAATGACCAGGAGCCTGTAGTGAAATACAGTGATCTAAACTCTGTGGGACAGGGGACACACACTGGAAGTGTGTGCCCAGTGGGAAAAGCATAGCCAGCTGTTATTATTGTTGTTATAATCATGATTATTTGTATTGCATGAGTGCCCAGAGGCCCCAGCTGAAAAAGTATGCCATTGTACTAAGCATTGCATAAACATTGTGAGAAGCAGTTTTGCCATGAATAATTTATGCCTTATGGTGCTGGAAAATGTGAAAACCAAGAGAAGAAACAGTGGTCCAGAGGGGCGAGACTGGGCTCTAAGCACTTGGTTGTGTGCTAGTCACACAGTGCCCAGTGCTACTCTGAGGACAAGGCTTGTGTTTCAAGGTAAAGTAAAACTCACTGGAAACTTTAGGCTCTGAGACATGACTGTCATTTGGCTCCTTGCTGCCATTACAGGAGGAAATATGATATTTCTCAGTTTCAGTGGGAATGAGAATAAGCTATATGAGAAAAATAAAACACAGTGTGGTCCAGCCTCAAGCTGCTTACAGGCTGCCAGTGCAGCCCATTAGTAATAAAGTGTGGATGTCTTTTAATGGTTGCATTTCTGCTTTCATTCCTTATGTTTCTTGGAGGCTTTGTGCTGTAGTTTCCCTTAAGACTGCTTTTGTACCTTTGAAAAATTTTACTGTTTGGATAAACAATTTGACTGCCTTACTATATCATAGCATAATATCGATCTGATTGACACAACCTTAATTCCAGGGAGAAGGAAATGCGTGTAGGAGAGGGAGAGAAGAATTATTTTTTTAACTAAATATTTTTCAATTTTTAGTTGTTCTGCAGCTTTTATGGGTGTTTTTGAAAAGAAAAACACTAGGATGTTTCATGGAAACCTAAACCTCCATGTTTTTCTGACCCCCTGGTTTGTATTTCAGATTATTTTTTCTTTTTCTGTGCTGCCCCAAAAGATCAAGAACTGGATTTGACAAATTCTCATTTAACCCTGTTGTACCTGCAGGAGTTTCTTTTAGGGTTTAATGCAGACCTTTGTGGGTAAAAGCTTAAATAGCCTTGTGTGTGTCAATTCTGTTATGTGCTCCTTGCCTCGCTTTCTTGGCTTGCAAGAGCAGCCCAGCCTCCATGGTATTAGTTAGTGCCCCTGAGCCATGAAAATGCTTTAAACTATGGTATTTGCTGTGATAAAAGGTATGCCATCAGCAAATGTTTATCCTCATTACTGTTCCCAGCAGTGACACAGAAAGCCCTGTTCCTTCTGTTCTGTCCCTTTCCTTTCCTTTCCTTTCCTTTCCTTTCCTTTCCTTTCCTTTCCTTTCCTTTCCTTTCCTTTCCTTTCCTTTCCTTTCCTTTCCTTTCCTTTCCTTTCCTTTCCTTTCCTTTCCTTTTTCCCCCCTTTCTTTATTCCTCCATCTCATTTTCCACACTGCCATCTCTCTAGCTTTTCTTCTATCTGTGCTTGCTGCAAAACTTTTGCAGGTGGCTCTGCATAGTGGGGATCACTGATCAAAGCCAACCCCGTGTCCTGTGCCCTGAGGGTAGAGCTCATCTGGGGCAGATGGAGAAAGCAAATGTGCCTGGTTTTCAAGAGCTAACAGAATAAAACTGAGTTCTCTATTCACATATAGAATATATATATATTCTTACGTATAATACAGATGTCAGTTAGACACGATCTTTTTGTTGTATAGGTATATACTAAAGTCCCAATGGATTATTAAAGCTTTCTGTCTCCAGCAGTCTCCTGCAGACACGTGAATGCAGCGAGTAAACCCTGAATGTATCAGTCTGTGCCTGCACCTGTCTTGCTGGCATTAAGAGGGCTCTTGTGTGTAGCACAGACAGAGAGGGGGCTGAAGATCCAGCTGGGACTGTCTCCCTGCTGTGCTGAGCACAGCACATGGTGAAGAACAGTGAGAAATTCCCTACCCTACAGAAGGAGCAATGCAAATGTACCCAAGGCAGGTGAAAAGCCAACTGAAGAGCAAAGTGAACTACTTCTGAAAGTGTTAGCCAGACCCCTATAGCAGGCTCCACTTGCAAAATGGCCTTGGTTTGAAAAGTTTATCCATTGTAATCTTCTGAATACTTTTAAGATCTAACATCTTAAGGGCTAACATAGATGTAAAGAGAATGAGATGAAACTTTCATGTTCTTTAACTTCAGGCTATTAGGCCATCTAGCAAAGTCAGAAACTGTGTGTGTCTGGTCTTTTGAGAGCCTGTGCATAGGCAATTTTGAAACTTTTCCTCCCAAATATTTGAATGAAGAAAATCATCAAAAGGAAACCTTTCTGATGAAAATCCTTGGTTTCAGCAAATTATCTCTTAAATAAAAGCTCCCTGTAATTCCTGACTAGTTTAAGTAAGGATGTTAAAGGAAAGGGTTTAAAGGTCTTTCATTAGTATGTCAGGTTCAAGAAATGACTTCTGACTAAGATAATTTCAGAGTTTTGTGGCTCGTTTTAGAACAAATTGGATTATTTCCCCCCTACTTATTTCTTCTTGCAATTCCAATGAGAAAGAAAAATTATTGACACATTTTCTGTGAGTGATGACTTGGTTCCATTCCTTTGTCAGATATGTTAGTGTTTGTTACAAGCATAAATCTGGCTATTTCCCATTCCTAACACACTTTGCAGCATGACTTTCTGACTTAAATGGGGCAACTGCAGCCTTTAGGTCTAAATCAGGTCCCTCTTGTATTCAACTGGGAACAAATCAAAATCTATCCAAAACAGAACTTTAGCAAAGTGAGAAGCAGAACAAAACCTGATGAGGAGGAGTGAGCATAAGTGTGAAGAAATTGAGGAACATGGATAACTAGAGAATGCTGCTAAGGAGCACAGGCTAAAATATAAGGGATATAATCACTTGAGATCTATTAATGAAGTAAAAGTTACATCAGGATCACTGATTGATTGGAAAAGTGCCTTCTGCTGCTGTTCAGCTGGTAGATTATTGCTTTTTCCCCCATCCAGTAGAACTGTGTTTCTCAAAGAGGCTTTTCAGAAGAATTCATTAGGGAGCAAAGTTGCTATCATAATACAGTTTTTCCTTCTTAAACCATTTGGAATACAAAATGCTGTATATAGTACAGAAAAAAAGGAAGACAAGAATTTAGAGAACCATGAAAAGTTATTTTCCTCTACAAGAAAAAGAAATACTATGTTTAAGGGATTTTCAGAAATCCAGGTATTTATTTTTACAGTTATGGAAATCACAAGATAATTCAGTGTCTGTTCCTAGACAGGAGTGTGAATCTCTTTAAGGTGAGCTTTTTTTCCCTCAAGATATAAAATCCTTGATTATACCAAAGTTAAGACTTTTCCATTCCACAGGGACTGGCATTTCATTCCCATAATTCAGAAGCTTCCTGTACCTCATGGCCCCATTGCCCTTTACCACCATAGCAACATGGTGCTTTGGAAAAATTTCTCCTATTTAGAGGATGGGAGGACTCTCTAAAACATGCCTTCCTCCAAGCTTAGTAAGACTGAGTGAGTGCTAGGCCCTGGGAAAATTGTATCCTGAACATCTGATGAGGAATTTTTACTTTAACCTTCCACCAAAAGCACAGCTTTGACTATTTTGAATTATCTATATTGCTTTTGGGGATACTGCTTGACTTTTATAACACAGGAGTTCAGCAGTGCCATGAGTGAATTGTTACCTTCTTTTCAACAAACGAAAATGAAAATCTTGGCTTACAAAGCTTGACTTCCATTAAAATGTAATTACCTCCCTATTGTGCCTTATACATTAGGAGTGGCTTCAAATGCTGTGTGGCTCCTGTTCGACTGAATTACTTTCATTTGCTGCTTGCATAGTAAGAATGAGGTTCTGGAATAAAGATGACTGTTTAAAGAGGACTGCTGCAATTCCAAATTGCATAGAGAAAGTTCTGCTAATCAAATTAACTTGTTTACTCACTAAGACCTTGACTGTAATTTTTGTTACTGGTCATCTTGGGCCCACAGAAAGTGGGTCCAGTGCTTACCCATGACCAGTTTTTAATCATGTGAATAATTCTAAGTCTTGTGACAATTCGTAGGGTTATTCTGGTGATGAAGGATTAGATAATCTAGTGCCTGTGCATTGACACAGTTTGCTCCTGCAGGGCTGTTTTTTGTCTTGCTGGAAGTGCATTGGTTCCAGGGGGAGCAGAGTGGCTGTGTGATGCTTGGTTGTTGCACACTGCAGGGACTACCAGGCATTTCAAATTTGCTCTTTGCCCTGGTCCAGGATATTTAGCCTGACGGAACAGGTTCCTGAACTGATCAAAACCTGCTTTTCTGAAATCCAGGATTATCATCCTGCTTTTTGCTTTGCTCCTGCCTCTCTGGACCCTGAATTCTACCATACATAGCTCACAAAGATACTGCCAACTGGTGTCTGGCAAAACTGGGCCACCTAAATTTAAAGCAAATAAGGCAGTGAGTAGATTCAGATTCAAATTCTGTGGGGGTGGATGGTGTGAACCTGAGTTTCATCTGGTTAAGTGGTTTTACAATAATGTCCCTCTATATTTTTGGTAGCACTTGTTTGCAGCAAACACATTCCCTGAAGGCAAAGGACAGCTGGTGCATAGCTCTGTGGCTCTGACTGTGGAAATACTGAGCTAAACGGGGTGTTTGAGGTGAAGGAAGCTGCTGTAGGTCCAAAGCTCCTGCAAATGGCAGGATTCTGCTCAGGGTAGTTCCTGCTCACTCACCAGCTTTTCCTGCTTCCCTCTGGCTCAGTGGTGAGTGTTGCCGGGGTCATGGTGCTTTGCAGAGCCAGTGAAATGTGGAATCAGCTTAGTGGCCTCCCCATCATAAAAGCTGTCTCAGCGGGCTCTGCTTAGTGGATTGCTGTAATATTTGATGGGATCACATTAAGATGCCTGGTAGGAACTGGCTGAATCAAAGGTCTTAACATCCCATCTGGGCTAACCCGAATTTAATTTTGATCATTTTCATGTATGGAACAGGAAACTGAAGGGGACTGTTGGACACTGTCTACTTAGGGGATCTTTCCCTAACTTAACTGGCAAATGGCTACAGCTGATGCTGGAGTATGGGTCTGATGAACTGGCAGATAACTGGCATTGTACTCTCAACTCAGCAGCCTTTTAAGCATTGTGACCCTTTCAGTCATGCCTGGTTAGTCTGGGGAGGGTAGCACTGGCATGGTGATCAGGATGGTGTGGTTCCCAGTGTGGCTGTGACCCAACAACATATCACAAAAGTGGAAATTGTAGCCTAGGGTAAACAGAGGTGAGGCCAATAAAATCCTGAATGACACAAATGCAAAGAGTAGGTTGAGAAATGAAAAACCATGAACAAAGTGCATCTTAAAGCAACTTTATACATTTTTAGCTATGGGCATACCATAGTCTGTAGCCTGAGCATAATCAGAACAGTGGAGTGTAGTTGCGAACAGACTTGTGCATAAGCATATGAACATCAACATGTGTGGGTCAGCACATGGGTATTGGTGTCTGTGGTAGGAGTTTTAACAGAGCCTAAGAGCTGGGAAATATTTGAGCAGTTTTCTCTTAAAAAATTTTTTTTTTAATACTCCCACAATTGTGTGTATGCGTGTCTTTTCATGGAGCAAGTATGCTGTGCATCAATCCAGATTACTTGTCTGAAAGATGAAGCTGTGGTGGTGTGAGTACTTTCAATGAGGGAGGAATTCCATCTGGCACATGAAAGTTTTACTCTGCTGAGGCCCAAAGCAGAGTCACTTGTCCTTGCAGGTAGATGAATTTGGCAATTTGGATGATGTGTAAATTATCACAAGGTAGACAAAGGGGAAGAATTAGGAAAGGAAGAGATGTGGACCCACAGGCATTAAGTACAAATGGATAAACAGTGGGTTGCCTCAAGTCAAGTGAGGATGGGGAATAGTGCATTCACATGATTCCAGACCAAAGTCTTCTCCTGGTGCTGACCTCATTCCTACCATAAGATGCATAAACTCTTCAGCAGAGTCCTGTTAGCAGTCTGCCTGCATTTATATGTCTCCTTTGCTCTTAGCAAATCTGGTTGAAGTCTGCATAGTGCCCTGCTGCTTGTGCTGGGTCTAAATAAATTTTGCAGATTCCAGTGCCAGTCTGATCGATGAAATGCCACTGTTTCTTTCAGGATGTCAGGGTTTTGGTCCAACTGGGCAGAAACACAATTTAGTGTAGTGGTTTTGGTACGCCAGTTTGAGATTTCCTGGTCAACGCACCAATTTATGTGTGCATTTTGTGGGGAATAAAGATGTGAGGGAGAGTGCCATCTATACAGAATCCAAGAGGGTAAGTCTTACAGAGAGGCAAAATTAGAGGAAGTGGATAATGTGGGTAAAAGAGGTTGAGGGGGGATACAGGAAATTTGCGGGGGGAGAGAAACTATTGTTGAAAGCAAATTAGATACTAATTCAATGAAAGATTACTTTTTCAAATGACAGGTTATGAAACAGTGTCAGATTTTGTAAATAGCTCCAGACTACAGACGTTTAGACACACATGCAAACACAGACACGTGCAAAGGCAAGGGGGAAAGTTATTTTTAAACTGAAAACAAATATGTCTTCTTTTAAATTATTATCCCTTTGAAAGTTAAGCAAAGAGATTTTTGAGGAGATTGCATGACTAAACTATTTTATTTTGCTTTGACTAAAGGATTATTTGAAACAATTTTTGTGTTATTAACAGGTGAAGAAAAAATGTTGGTTTGAAAGAAAAGAGACTAGGAAAGAGGAGAAACAACCATCAGAGAAATGTGATAGCCTAAGTTTGCCTTCTGCTGGAGGTACCTGGCCCTATCTATACCTGAAAGATGTTGGTGTAGTTGCCTTGGCTTTAATAGAAATAAGCTGTTTTTTCCACAGCTGATGATTCTGTGACTATGTTATGTAAATTAGTTGGAGGGAAAAGAATCATATTCACAAATAACTGTCCCACAGTTAAGGACCAAGTGCTTGTCTTCTTGTTCAAGGTGATTTTTGTTATTTAACCAGAGGTGGTGTTTATGGCAACAAGATTGGCAGAGTTCAAGAAGTGCTAGGATAGTCCTTTCAGGCAACATGGTGTGATTTTTCAGGTGGTCCTCTGCAGGGCCAGGAGTTGGACTCAGTGATCCTTCTGGATCCCTTCTAACTCAGCATATTTTCTATGATTCTATGATAGTTTTGATTGGTTTGTTTAATGAAATCTGGGTTTAAGGCAAATATGGGTCTGCTTGCTTGCTATTTTGGTTCCAGGAAATATGCTTCACAGAAGCTGTTTCCATCTCTCTGTGGTACCTGTTGTACTGTTTTATGCTGGTATCAATAAGGATTTACTCAAGTTCCCAGTGAGAGCTGTTATTTTCCCCATTACAAGGTGACATGTGACACAATAGTGCCTAATCCTCTTAATTTGTTTTCATTTCGAAGGTCCCTCTGTGAATTTCCTTTACCTGTTGAATACTACGCTACCTTAGAGTACAGTAATAGTACTGCAGGTGTAGTACAATATAGAAATTTGCACTTGTACCTTCCCATCGTTCCCTTATTTACCCAAATTAACTAGAGAAGCAGGTGCTCCTTAGTCCTTTGCTCATCCCATCAGTTTCAGCTGGCTGGACAGGCTGTGTTCCTGTGACCCCAGGCCAAGCTCCCATTGCCTCCCAAGTGCATATCATAGGTGTCTGTCCCAAGGGAAGGGGGAAGGGTTGGCAGTGGAGGAGCTGGAGAAACAAGAGAGCTTTCTCCCCATGCTCTGGAGCTGCTTGCACATTCAGAGAAAGACTCACAATGAGACAGAAAGGAAGCAGGAGAAGGGTATATGTGTGGGTAGTGTGTGCAACACTTTCTTCCAGCTCTCTACTGAGCCGTGACCTGATTTCTCCAGGAGATGCCTGCTGTTTTCTTATTTTCCAAGCAAGTTCCTGAGACAATGCTTTGCATGCCAAATAGGGTCAGCCCTTCAGATAGGGAGGGTTCTGAACAGAACATGCAGCTCCCTCTCCATCTTCTCTACTGCCTCAGCCTCTCCTGTTATTTTTCTTCTTTTCCTTCTCTTTTCCCTTTCTTTGTTCAAAATGAGGAAACAATTTGTATGTGCATGGAGGGAAAAAGAAAGGGGAACTTCCAAGGGTGTTAACTGAAATTTATTGCAGTGCCTTCTGGACACTAACTTTTTACTGTTTTTGTTATATCTTGACAGAATCTAAGAAGAAGAAAAAGGAAGGCAAGAAGCAAGAGAAGATGCTGGATTAATGGAGTCAACTTCGGCAATATGAGAAAGGGACATCAGCAAACGTGATCAGTTAACAGTTTCATTTATACCTAGGCATTTTATCCTAAAATTATTAACAGCTTAATGATACCATAGAAGAAAAAAAAACAAACACAGAAAAAAATCCTTTTTCTTAATTACTTTAGTATTTTTAATGTATAACCCTAACAACACTTTTTAGAGGCCTGTAATTAAGAACTCCAAACTAATTTAGAAAATTATGTCTATTGTATATTGAAAATGTAGAGGTTTTTAAAATATTTTTTTTCTCAAGTGTTGCTATAGGTCTCAATCTGGTAATTAGTCCATGCGAGCAGAACCTGAACCTGTGTGGAGCTCTGCTGAAGCCAGTGGTACCCTATGTGAACATAACACTCTGGCTGGATGCATTTATATTTAAGATTGGGATCTTAAATCTGAATAAATGAGGCCTGTCTCTTAAGTTCTGATTACATAACTGTATGAATTTTTTTTGTTTAAGGAAAGAATGGAGGCATTTCGTTGAATATTTACAAGTATGGAATTTTCTTGGAAGTGTGCTTAATGTTCATTCCAAAATGTCACTATCTACAGGTAAAAACCAGTAACACTCATTCCCTTAACCATATTTTGAATGTTGGCAGTAAATCTAAGATCTTTGAACAATTGGACAAAAAAAGAGTCCTAATTTTTCATGATTTTCTAGCAGTGATTTTTCAAAGTAGAATGATGACAAAACTTTCCACTTTTCAGCATATCAGTGTTGGTAGATGGTAGTGTCCTCCATTTCACCTATAAAAGCTGAAAAATGCTGTATTTTTTTTGTTCATTTTGGCAGAAGGGAAAAAATCCTTTCCATAAAAGATCTAGTTGAAATTGTTGTGATTCTGTTTGACCCAGCTCCCTTTTGTATCAGTGGAAATATTCTTGTTGATCTTAATTATAGCTGGTTAAAAAATAGTGGTGGGAAATAGCTGGTGGGAAATAAAAGGAGAAATCTGTTTGGAAACCACCAAAGTAGCTCAGTTTTTGACCAAAAAAGGGACAATTTGTGGGACCTGAAACCAATAGGAATGAAATTATTTTTGATTTATCTTTTAGTAAAACAGAAGAGAAATATAAAACCAGTATCTTTTGCTTTTTTCCAGTTTTATGTAAGCAAAAAGACCTTGGAAAAATCTCAGTCAACATAAAATTAATGGTGATTTTTAAAAAATTATAGTCTGCAGGGAAAAAAAAAAGAAGAAAAATTACAGCCAACTGTTTTTCAGTTTGTTCAGTTTTACCTAATTTAAATGATTCTGCGTCCTGAGAGAAGTCACAAAGTAGAAAAAATGTCTGACAAAAGGCTGTTTTGTCTCAAGGTATAGGATTGTTTAACAAGCTGACAACAAGCAACCAAAATTTTTAGAGGAAATATTCAGTGCCCAAATTAAGTTCAGAATCATTGCTTTGTAATTCTAAATGTTAAAATTCAACAGCAAGAAACAAGTTTTGGAGTTTGTGTAGGCTGCAGGCTTGCCTTCTGGTCAAGAGAAATAGTCTCCCTTGTACTCCTGCATGGTACCCACTGACTTCAGTGAAGCTGCAGCAGGCTGTGTTCATCTGAGTAAATCACATTTCTCTCTTGGGATTAGCTTGCAGACAAGCAGAGAATTTTTTTTTCATACTAACATCATTTTCCTTTTCTATGCAAAGAAAACTGTAACAATTGTAGAGCTTGCCCTCTTTTTTCTCACATGGAGGGAATGGCTGATCTGGACTCATGGTGAGGCAAGTCCTTCTGTTCCCAAACAACCCTGAAGCCTGCTAGCCAAGGCTGCACATAGCTTAAGGTAGACTAACCTCACAATTATTTCCCAGACTCCTTGGGTGTGTTTTTCAGTCTGTGTTGATGTCCTTGCTATTTTGACTGTGCTGTTAGACATACATGAGTCTGTGGTATAGTTAAAAATGTTCCCCTCACATGGTGGATGTGCAATGACCAAATCTAAAATCATAAAGACTCATATTTAGGTGGTTCTGGGTGCTATTTGGTTTGTTCATGGTCTAATCAGGTCTACCTGTGCTTGTGCCTCAGGCTTAAACTAATGGTTTGGTAGGTCTGGTTGAAAGCAAAAGGAGAAGGAAACTTTTTTTCACTCACCAAAGGTTTGTCTGTCTAAATGCTGCATCAGTTCACTTAAAGTGGCTCAGCTTTGAGTTTAAACACTGTTGCACCATTGTCTCACACTGGTTAATCTAGTCCATGTTTCATAGGAAGCTGGCATGAATTGGGAATGATGTTGAGACCAACACTCTGTCATTTAGCAAACATTAGACATGACTTCTTATTTCCACCTCCGTGAGTATAAAGAAAATAAATTCCCCTGTGTTTCCTCTGACACCTTATGGTCCTTTTGTTTAACTGCCCATGTGGCTTGTTAAAGGAACATTCCTAATAGTTTTTGAAGGAAGCCAGTCAAGTTCCTATGATGGCACAGGGCCTTCATGGAGATAGCTTACAGAAAACAAGGAAACAAAACAAAAAATCATGTTGGGACCAGAAAAAAATTCAGCAAAGAGTGTGAAATAGGAGAACATTTCTTATGTTCTACTCAGCTACATAAGTTCAGATCTGTGTTGGCATCTTGTTGTTGACAGCAATTGAAGTAATAAACTTAAAATGAAGAAAAATTCCAAAAAGCCAGAATAAAACATTCAGTGGAAAGTCTAGCTATGAAGGAGGTGATTAAGTAATTTATGGCAGGACACAGAGGAAGATTGAATAGGTCAGTCAGGTCAGCTCTAAAAGAAGGCTCCTGGTACCTAAAAGGAGCCCTTGTGTCACTAGTGACATTAACAAGAAAGCAAAAGGCAAGATGCTGAACAAAACCTCTTCCTACCCATCTTGATCAGTTTCTACTTCAGTCATTCTGAAACTTCTTATTTGCTTTCTAATCTTCTACCCTCCCTGCTTTGGGAGTGCAAGCTTTTCTGACAGTGCTGTGGGAGCAGCTAGTTCAGATGAAAGACATGTTTACCCTCTTGGTGCTATCCTATTACAATGAAAAATGATTTAGCATAGATGTGTTGCTTACCTAGTTTAACTGACAGAGATTTGTTTCATGAATGTCCCCCTCAAGGAGTGGTTTACATCTTCATTTGCTACAGTTGTAATAGAGTATGGGGAGGTGATAAAAATCCCACAAATGACAGCCTTTTCCTGAGCACTCATATCTCTTAGAAAAGAGATGGATGAGTTGCTGAACATCAGCTAAGGATCAGTCTACATCCAGATTCTGGATTCCAGTGAGTTTAAACCTGAATATATTTGGGTATATTTGGGTGTATTACCCTTCCCTTTCTTTAAGCAGAGGTAATGCTTCTTTCAGTTAGGTCTGTCTATATCTTGATTTAAAACAGTATTTCAAGACTGGGACATTTTCTGACTTAGACATGTCTTCTGACAGAAATTCCTATAGTGAATGAGAGTCATTGCTTGTCAGCCTGGCCTATTTAACAGTCTGCTAAGTGCAGCAAAACTTCTGGACAAAGCTCCAGGAAGGGAAAGTGTTTGTTGTACATGCAGGTAGATACTAAATTGTAATTTACTGATTTTCGTCTTCTAATTCAATAATGACATTCTGAGCTGAACTGTTTTTCATAGGAGAAAAGTTAGAAGAAATAAAAGAATAACAATTATAAAATGTATAAACAGGCAGCTTTGGAGAGTTGGTCAAGAAGAAACAGGAAGTCGGGAGCATTTTATACGAATTTCTATTGCATGCTCCTTATGTGTGGAAGGCAGAACTACTGTTTGGCACATTTGTTTTTATGCTTTCCCTGATTTGTGCCTTAATGAAAACTAATCAAATGTAAAGTGTTGCAGGGAAGTAAAGTCCCACTCCAGCCTCAAAAGAAAATGTTCAAGTGAAGGCAAAGTCAAAAGGAGACAATAGCATACAGGCTAATGTCAATGTTGGGGATGCGACAACAACCTGATTTGCCAAGTCTAGGAACTGTAGCAGCATTAACAATGTAAACTCACCACTTTTCTAAGGCAATATATTGGTGAGGTGGACACCATTTTGATATCACACAGTAGTCTTTCATGTCTCCCAAATCCTAGTAAGAAGAGGAAGCAGTGTATCAGTGAAAGTAGGTATCTTGTTTTAATTCTTTAGGACTGCACTTCTCTGAAGTTGAGACTGAGTTCTGTCCTTTGCAGAGACAAATTATACCTGTTTCCTGCCTTCCTACACTCATCCATAATTTTGATAGCATTTGTAGGTTTTATGTCAATTCTGTTAAGGCACTCTACTTCATGGTTAGACTTCTAACCATGGCTGTTGTAGATCTTTTTCATCCTTGAGACTATATTCTCCATTTCTTCCTGGATTGTTTCAAAACAGCCCCAGGAAGCCCATACCATCAAGTTCCTCCAACTGTGTCCTTCTGAAATTAAAAGACACAATAGCAACTTGTTAATCACTGTATGACAATGAACAAGGAAGTTTGACAATCAGCAAAGAGTCCCTGAATTTGCTGGGAGGATGAATTGCTGGTAAAACTTTCCTCATAACTCGACCTTGTCGTGGCTTCCCAGGGGACAGAAATGATCAAATGATTATCTCAAAAATTAGAGACATTGATGCATCAGTGTCTGCCCTCAAGCAAAAAACCACAGAAAACTACCTTAATTAGATAAGTAGTGGCAAGAAGCTGTATCCTTTACCACTGTCCTCTTTTATCATCAAATTATGATGGTGCATGGAGTTTCAGGTATAGTGAAAGACTTGCCTGAGCCAGTGTAGAGCATGGAGAGAGCCTATTCCACCCATGGGTGTTTGTATTTGGAGAAGATGTAGGTAGTCTTGTTCATAGCAGCATCAAACTTTGCTTTTGGACCAAAACTAAACAATGCTGAGATCTAATAATTTTCCTAATGGCCCCTTTCTGCCACTCTTCACAAACGGCCATCTATCTTGTGGTCTCATCACTCTGAACTGAGCAAAAATCTGGGAAAACATGAAAATTCAACTATATCAACTAGTATTATCTCATTGCTGGGGTTGTACAATCCTTTAGTCCTTTCTGTAGTTTGCCATTTAAAATGGAGTGTCTTGGAGTCCCAAATGGCTAAAGATCTCTGTAAGTATCTCCCTAGCCTTTAAACCTCTTGGCTTTGAGTGAGTGATGTGTGTGTAAAAGCTGCACCTACAGATTTGACCCGTTTCTTAAAAAACCCATGATAACAAACAAAACCTGCAACAAAACTGAATACATGTCCAATTAGTGGATTTATTGCTGAGCTAAAAAAAGAGGCTCACAAGTATTCCCATTTCAGAGGTCCTTGAAAGTTAGAGACTGTACAAAACCTTTAACCCTGAATTCAGTGATAGAAAGCTAGGAAAATGGGTAGCCTCTGCAGGGCTGTTTTACCCACAGCCAATTTAATTAAATTAATTTTGCTGTTCAAACTCCATTGCTCTAATCTACGTGGCAACAAGACATTATTTAACTTTTCTCATTAGGTCATTCTTTTCATTCCCCATATTACAATTATGTAGCTCATCTAGACTTTTACAGCTGAAGGAAATGGCTGTGATAGTCCAGAGTGTGTTGTGGTTGCTGAGGTGGCCTGAAGCAGAGACAGGCTGCAGCTTGGAACTAGAATCCACCTAATGCAGATGTCAGCATCAGACACAGCAGCTCTCTAAATCCACACACATGCATACTGCATATTTGTGTATACATTCATACATGGGGGAGCAAAACTCTAGAAAGGTGCATGCATTACTCTAAATGTGAATCACCACCAGTGCTGCCATGTTTTCAGGCTGTGGTTGAAATTAAAGAGCTTTTTATCCTGTACTGTTATTTAAGTGAGGGTGCACAAGTAGAATGAAGAGCTAGATTTCTTCTCACTTGCCAGCACTTCAGTTTAAGGATAGCTATGTCCAAGGGAATTGCAAAACACATGCCAATGTAATAGCCAAAAGGACTTACTATCACAGTGATGTTCTCTTCTGTCAGAGCCAGTACACGCAAAGACTCTGTTTAAAGTGGACAAACTGCTTCAGTTAGATGTGAACATAGAAATGCAGGCAGGAAAAGTCTTTTTCTCTGCCAATAAAAAGTGAGGAAAATGGGTAAAGTAATATCTAAAAATAAAAGAGAAAAACCATAATAATTCTTGTAGTTTGAGTGGTAAACTGAAAGGAGAAATGAAAGTCAAAATAACAAAGCCTGAATATCATGTTCAATGGATTTCTAATTTTGTATATATCTATTAAACCAGTGCTATATATCTTCTTATGGGTTACTTTCTTTTCCTGTTCCTTTTCCTTTTTTTTCCAGTTTGTATATTGATTTTGTAAGCTAGCAGTATGTTACCTTTACAATTTTTTAAAACTTGTATGAAAGCCATATATCCATATTGTAGAACGAAAACATTAATCCTGTAACATCTCTTAATGTTTCCCTTAGCTCTGTGGGATTTTGGGGGGCTCTAGCAAATGTATGTTTACCAATTGTATCAGCATAATTTACTTGCTCTTAGTGGTGATAAAGAATTAAATAAACTAATACACAGAGACGTGATGTCCTCATTTGGTTGTGGAAACTGTTTCTGGAGTTTCTTAAATTAATTCTAAGTACCTAATGGTATCTTTTTATTGCACTACTTTTCATCAGCTGTAGTTGTTGCTTGTCACACAAACAGATTTGTAAATTCAGAAAAAGTTTTAGTCTGTAGAAAGAAGTCTGCCAGAAAGTGAATCTAGCAGGAAACATTGATTTGTGCCCATTAAAGGCTGTCTGTCCCAATTTCCTGGCACTTTTCAGTTCTTTTAAGCAGCTTGTTTCAGTATAGAGTTATTTCAACCTGTGTGATAGTGACACAATGATTGATTACAAATGAAGAGTTTGGTTTTTTAAAAATTGCATTTTCAGGTAAATAGTAGTAAACCCTTATTCCCAACACTGTCATGCTCAGCTGTTTTACTTTAGCAATGACTTTAATGTGTGTGCGTGTCTGTGCGTGTCTGCACATGCGTGTTTGGTGAGCAGTGATTAAGACTCAAGAGTAGAACAAAGAAGTTACATTCCAATTTCTCTGGGTTTTTTTCTGTGTCCAAATATTACTTGCAATCTTAGAATAATTAATTAATTACTCCATGAAAAGCGTTCCATCAGTCACTGCCAAAAGAGGGAGATGCTTCACATTTTTTACAAGATGAGGAGATTGATATAGGCTTCTAAAATTGTTTGGAAGAAAATGAAGTATTGTAAGGTATGTAAACTGACAGTACATTCTTCAAACCACTAAAGGACTCAGAAACCTAAATGCGATCTTTGGAAAGGAGACCAAGTACTCCTAATTACTATTGTTTAATTACAAAAGAAAAATGTTAATTCCTTTTTAATATGATGCTTAGCCGTTAGTTACATTTTTAGCTTATGGAGTAGTGAGAGAGTTTTAAGATGTGCTTGTACTGCCATGTGAGATATCTGATCCTGTCAGTATATGTGAGCTGCTTGAAGAGTGTGTCAAGTCAGGGTTAGATTCCCTTAGCTCTGTCATGCTTGAGACACATTTCTGGATTTCTCATGTCTTTCCCACCTCTGTCCTCAGATGCTGACTAAGCTATAAACAGAGCTTTTTACACCCATTCTTTGTTGGCTGGGTTGCTTTCCTGGAACAGGGTCTTAGGAGGCCATCTCTATCATTACATGGCCTCTTTTTTGTTTGTTATGTAAGGAGTAGATGAATGGAGAGGACTTCATGCAGAAGAGACCCAAGTTCTCCTACCACTTTGTGCTCCAAACTTTTGAGAATGGTGGTTCATTAGGTGCGTCTGGATAGAAGGAGGTGGTGAGGAGGGTGAGATGTCTGCAGGCAAGTGTCTACTAGCAGCACAAAGACACTCTGAGAACTTTTAAGACTCCAGAGCTCATCTGGTGCACTACTACAGCTGAAGTTCAAAGCCTGTTTGTACTTCATCATCCCTCTAGCCTTACTGGGTACCCTGTGTTACAGAAGGCTTTGTTGCTATCCATCATAATTTAAATTTTTGTCTCCATTGGAAAAGAATGTTTTTGTATTTATTCAGTCTCTGCTTTCTTAGTTAAGATTTTTCATTTGCTGCTTTACACCATTTCTACCACAGGAGCAACAGATGAAATTTTGGATCTGAAAAGGTCAGTAACAATTTTTTTTTGTTCTGTTCAGTACATAAAGCTTTGCAAGACCAAAACACACACACAAAATCTGTCTTAAAAAGATTGTTTTCAATTAATTAACAGCTGTTTAGGAGGTTTTATTACTGGTGTTTATTACTGGAATTTCTGGACGCAGAGTAAGAGAGAAGTGATTTATGTTGGCTTTGGGAAAAAAGCAAAGATCTTTCCATAATGAAAATTAACTTGCATACTCTTGAATTTTGAGATACAAGTTTATTCCCCCCCCAAGTATGCATTTTAAAAAACCCTACTGTTCCTAATAAAAGCATTCTGCTCCTATATAATTATGTGGGGGCTTTCTGGCTGAAAGTTTTTTTATTACATTGATTTTTAAACTTTTTATTACTCACTACAATTCACTAGAGATGCTCATGGGATCTAGATGTTCAACCTTGGTCAAGTGCAGTGGATGCTGCTCCAGGTCCATAGGGGTCAGTAGGATGAAGTGGCTGCCTGCCACTGTGTAGGATGAAGTGGCTGCCAGTGCTCGATGCAACAGGAATCTCCAGCTGGAAGGGTGAACCTGCTTCCAATTTCTCCTCGAAGCATTTATGGCAGAGGTAGTAGCCAAAGAGATGTAACATGAGGCAATATTATCCCTATTGTCATTTTCTCCTTCCTATCTTTTAATTTCTTCCTTGCTTGCTTGCTTTCTTCCTGTCTTCCACTTTCTCCTTGGGCTTAGGACTCACAGTGCTGATCCAGAATTCAGGGTTTAAGTGATTACCTGAGAAGAAATGTGTCCATGATGTCTGCAATTGCATGAAGTCACTGCTGTAAATAGTCTTTAAACTTTTGTGGAGCTAAAAGATATGGGAAGAAATTCTGGAGAGAAGTGTTTTGGAAAAGTGGGAATAGAATCCCTGATGTAAAGATCAAAACAACAAAAAATTAGGTATGTGTATTAGAAAAAGGCACAAGAAAGGACACAGACAGGGACACTGAAGAATCCTGTCCCAAATATAGGCTTGCCTGGGTGGTTGCTGGAACTGGCTGCAAGGTAAGCTAAGTATATCTGACATATAAAAATATATAGGTCATATATATTATATATATATATATTTATTTATAGTCTATCTGACAAGGTGTACTAAAAAGATTTATGTTGAATTCAGGACCTGATTTTGGATCTATTCCACATGTGAACTGGCCCATTTTCAGCATGGAAAAATGTGTTGAGGCTCATGAAATAATGTTCAAAGTAATATCTCAGTCCTGTAACAATTTACATGAATGCTATGCTGACTCAACAGGACACTTTCCATGCCAAAAGGGGTGGCAAGACCAGGTCTCCATTTATCCTTAGCTGGGAATTAAGTGCCAGGTTTGTTCTTTGCTGCTGTCCTCCTTTGCTGACAGGAGTCCATCACACTCCCTATGTAACTGTCTCAGAGACAAAACACACACTCCCTCAGATAAAGACTGTTTTGTAGCTGAATTTGAATTGGGCCTGGATTATCACAACTGCTACTTGCTGTCTTATCAGGAAAGCTCCCTAAATAAGCTACTGCTTTCTGCTCACATGCAAAGAAACAAGGCCAGTCAATTTTCTTTCAGTGCAGGCTGCCCTGCAGCCTTTCACATAAGGGTCACAATAAACTGGTACAACATAGTAAGAAAAAGGCAATGGAAAAGGCAACCACCTTCCTACTTTGTAGCATTTATGCCACAGGTCTCTAGAGATTTCATCAAGGGAGATGAAAAACAGTCTAATCTTAAATCCAGATATATACTTTATTTGCTGTTGTTATTAGCAGCAATTACGACAATTATGTAACAGTCATTATTGTAATTTATGTTGTAGTTTAGTGATACACTCTCAGTTGACACCTTTGATTCAGAGGCTTTCATGCAGTTTGTCAGTGCTAAGCATCCACCACTCCAGTGTGTGGGATTGGGGGTTAATCTCAGAGGCTGTCCTTAAGCTCCCTCTGTAGTCAATGGGACATGACAAGTCCATTCAGAAGGTGATTCAGACGAGAGGGCTAATTTAGCAAATCTGAAAGATGTCAGAAAGGGCCTCTTTCCATGCTAGATGCTGAGGGAGCTTAGGGAAATTAAGTGTATGAGGCTGACTGGAGTTTTGCTTGGTAGTTTGCCCTTCCAATAAGGTTGCAAGCTGCTAAGCAGGAGGCCAGTGCTTCAAATGTGTTTAGGAATTTAAAAACTAAAGTTTCTTAACATCTCTGTATACAGGGACCCAAATACGTAAAAGGCAAGTGGATTACAGCCATGTATTGTGGTAGTGAGTGAATTTATCTGAAGTCCCAGTGCAAAACTGCCCTGGCAGATGTTAGGGCTGGCCACATAGCATAGCTGAGAGGGACCAGAGAGAGACTGGGAGAGGGGTGACACTGGAGAGCTCACTGCCTCCTCCTTGGCCCTGACGTGTGTACTGAGGAGAGGGGAGATCCCGCTTTTGTTCACTTTGCCCCAGCTGAGGGAGGGAGGGAGAGAGGCGGAGCCCGTGTTCCTGGCCGAGCTCCGGGCCCTTTGTGGCACTCAGCAGGTGCCAGGGGAAGCTCCTGTCCCCGGCTGAATGCGCGGGTGGATGTGGATGCCCCGCTCCTTTCATGGCCGCGCTGGGAGCCAGGGCAAAGCCGCATTTCTCAACAGCAGGCCAGTAATTCCTGAAAACAAGCAAGCACAGGAAGGGGCTGTGGAGTGAGAATGGGGATAGTTTGAGAATAGCTCTGCAGGACCACTCCTTATCTCACTTTCTCACTTACAGGTTTAGGGCTGCATCCCACAAGGGGATCAAGCATCTCCTGAGAGAGCTCAGACTGGTACCTTAACTACTTTTCTCTGTGAAAAGCTCATCTGGACACCTTTCAAAGTCTTCAGTTGAAAGGGGCTACATAAACTTAAACACAATTATACCAGCACCCACAGGCCCCTCTTCTTCACACCCGAGTTCCTCTCTGTTTGAGGCGGGTGAGCGGTCACCAGCCCGATGCTCTTTCTCCTGCTCTCATATCAGCAGCTGCACTGACAGAGTTCTCAGCCAAATGCCTGGCGTGTGGGAGCCTCTGCCAGGACAAAATCACATATTTAGCTCTCTGTGCCAGTGCCAGCTGGGAAGTGTGAACGCCAGAGAGAGCAGGCTTGGGGCTGCAGCTGGCTGGCTGTGCTGTTGATCCAGAGGATCAGCCAGTGTCAAGAGAGCTTCAGAAAAACAGAATTAAGCCCAGACAACCACTGAATCATTGAGGTTACAACAGACCTTTTATATCATCTAATCCAACCATTTAATCTGGAAATGCCGCATCCATGAGTTAGAGCAGAAGAGTTGAGTGCTGGATTTGCCTTCTGCTTTTAATATCCTAGAGTAGGTTTATAAAAAAGAGAGGGTGACTTCTAACACAGGCAGATAGTGATAGGTCAAGTGGGAATGATTTTTAACTAAAAGAAGCTGCCTTTAGACATGCAAAGACACTTTGTACATATCCATGGAAAAAGAAACAATTGTGTGTATAAGAATCTGACTTTTTGTATTGCCACTCAGCATGTAATTTAGTAAGTAATAAACTAACGTTCCTACAAGTCACAGCTTTCTATTCCCAAGAAAGTCTTCGACATTGAACCACAGCCATGTTGTGGGAACAGAGTTGGACAATTCATGGATGTGATTGGTCATTTTCAGTCATTCCACTCCAGTGACAAAAAGGGATAGCCACTATCTACACCAGAAAGTCAGCTTAAACTATATGAGGAAAGGAGAAAATGAGAAATTATGAATAAAACAGGATAAGAAAGGTAACAGGTTCGCAGTGAAGTGCATAAAGAATATGAGCCACAAGTAAACTGAACTTTTAAGCTTTGTTTATAGTTTGGAGGAGGTTTTGCCTGGCAAGTTGGAGAGATGACAGGATAAGTTTTCTTCCTATGTGTATCTAGTGCTTGCAGTGCACACCCTGGCCTCTTGCCAGGGAAGGAGAAGTTTTTTTCATAGTCTGCCCAGGCTTGCAAAACAACACTCACAAAATCAGACAGGCAACTACTCAAAATAGCTCTGCACTAAGAGATTTCAAAGGGCAGGAGAATGGATTGCAGATACCTTTTGGCTTGGAATGAGAAGCTGAAATAAACTCTCTTGCTTAATATCGTTCATCACTGTAAACACCCAGCAAGATGCAAACATGCCATGCTCATATCTTGCCAAGAGCTTAGGGACTTCAGCTCACCTCTCTGGTAAGAGACCTCTGCTTAGTCTCTTTGCTCTCTGTCGAAGCACATTATGCCTCTTCAAGCTACTTGCTTTCTAATCTTCACCTCATTAGAAGGGCTGGCTCCAAAACACGTATTTAACAGTCATGGGATGGTGCTAAAGGCTTTTCTCCACTCATTAGCTTTCTATGTACGAATTATGTTAATGAGAACCTTCATACTCCTTTTCTAATTGCTTGAATATTGGAAATAGTTAGAAAGAAATCTTGACTTCTTTTCCGTGCAAGTGAAAGGAAATATAGTGAAGGAAGAGTTAGCACTAGCTGCTTTTCAAAAAGGCTAGTTTGGAAGAGCCCTGAGCACTGCTTCAGATATCTATCTTACCTCTTGGCCCTCTGGGAAATGCTTGGGTTTGACCTAATCCTGAATATTCTTTACCCAACTGCAGCATCTCAGGAGCAGGACACTCTCCAAGAGGCATCATGTTTACAAGCAGCATTTGCGACAGCTTTTATCTCCATTTCTCCCCCAAGAGTGGGCTGTAAAGAAGTGATGTGGGATGGTGAAGAGAAACACAGTTGATGTTCTCATCTTGCTTTATTTCTTTATCCACTATTTGTGTTAATGATGCCCTGCAGAGTTAATTTTCTGTCCCAGATAGAGAATGTATTGGAGGTGACCATTTTACACGTTTATTCCAGTCATACTTTTAAAATATACATCAGTCATACTTTTTTAATATACATATATAGATTTCAATATATAGCCTATATTTAAGTATCATTTTACATGGCTTATATGTGCATTTTATGGGTTCTCTGTTAGAAACTCAATGACACTTAAATTATGGAACTGTTTCTATTCAGGTTGCTATCATAGTTAAAAATCTAAACAGGTTCAAATAGTGGTTGGACAAATTAATAGGAAAAATACCCCAAAACTTTCTGGACTGATAAGTACAAAGCTGCTGTCTTTAATTTAAGAAATCTCCAAGAGGTAGCTTTTAAGTTGGCAGTACACATTAAGTAGGAGTTCAGAGGTTGCCTTCCCTTGCCCTGAGTTTGTTCTTTCCCCTGATGCCATGGTGACTGTCTGTACTGACAACTCGTAAGGCTGGGATGATGCTTGACCTCTAAAACTGCCTTACAGTACCAGACCCAACAGGCAAAACAAGGCAAAAAATAGCAGATAAACCAAAAGTGTTGCGGGACAATAACTATAAAAATAGAGAAAAGGAGGAGACCACAAAACTTTCTGGCCATGTAGAGGCAGCATGCAGAGCTTGTTGGACTTAACCACCTACCTATTTGTTTGGCCTCATGTTTTTTGTAATGTTTCCAGTATTTAACTGTAAGATATTGAGTCTCACGCTGCAATTTTTATTAAACAACATTTCCTTCGATTTCCTTCTATTGCCACAGCAATCTCGTGTCAGTGAGCACAGTGGAACAGAGGTCCAGGAGAGCAAAGAGAGGAGAGAGCCCCTAGGGACCAGCACTCAGAGGCATTCCCAGGGAGTTTGGCACTGTGTCGTTGCTGCACACTGTGAAGGTGAGGGCTGCTGCCATCCTTTCATGTCTTCTGTCCTCCTCTGCTCTGGAACCCTGTCACAGAATTGGGCAAAGCCTGAAATGTCATGTACCAGTCCTATATTCATGCTTTTAAGCTGTCATATTTATCCTATATTCACTAATATTTTTTAAATGAGCAAATAATTCTCATACATTTTTTTTTACATTTGGTCCCACTCTTCTATAAGTCTGTTGTTTCTGAACAGCTCTTACATTCTCTTCTACATGGGTGCTTTCATTACTGGAAATCAATTGCAAGCATTTTCCTGAAGGGATTTGTAGTGTGATGTCTTGGTGGCTTTTCAGCTATGCACTTGCAGTATGGCATGAACTAAGCTTCTGTCCCTAAGTGAGCCTGTGAAACTATTAAAACTGCCTTGCTAGCAGAAATGATAACATTTTTCAGATTCAAAAACTGACACAGATGAGCTATTTATTCTGACTTTTTTTTTTTTTTTGTCAGCAAACCGCACTGCTGGGTTCTTTCCAGAGAGTTAACAGAAAAAGGGCATATGTGCATTCAGTGGGAAGCCACTTATAATCTGAATTACTATTAGTAGAGGACATTTTGCGCTTGATTTAATGAGAGTTTTTGGTTTTATCTGAGACTCCATGTCTTTTTACTTTTGGCTAAATTTTCACTGAACTACACAGAAGCCTGACAATCAGAGGAATTGAACCATCATGCCCTCATTTTCAACAGTTACAAAATTCTTTATTTGAAGCTGGGAAATTTCAGTAACAGGTGAATACCCCTGCACAGATAATTATTCTTCGTACTCTGAAACATAAATGGGAAGATTGTCTTTCTGCCAAAGGAATGTGCTTATCTACTTTTATTTTCCTGTACTGTAATTGCAGTCTGAACTAGTTTATAAGGTGCTGGTGTGTACTCTGAATGCAAACCAGCCATTGCTGACAGGTTGGTATGTCCCGTGACCCCATGAGCAGACAATAAAATTGTACTACTGTGTCCATACAGACAATAAGCTCTCCAGGAAAGTGAAAAAAACCCAGGCAATTCAAGGGGCTAGTATTAACTTGAACCTTTTCTCTTCAGTTATGGCTAAAAATAAACAGTTGGCCTATAATGCAAGTGAACGTGATCAAAAGACACATCATTAGCTTATAATGAAATTATTTGGTCTTCACTTATTTCTGTCTTGAATACATCATTATTTATTTTTTTTCATTATTCTCATTCTTTACATTGTCATGCAATTTTCAAGACAGAGTGAACTCCATTAATTCATCCTGTCTTACTGTAGTAGCTGTGAAAACACATTTCCAGTTTTTAGCTGTCTCTGCTGTTTGAGATGGCCTCCTTTTGCAAACACAGTGACATCAAGACAGTCTGCTGTGATTTCCCAGGCATCCAGCAGGAATCTCAAGGGCTGACTGGCTCTCCCAGCACAGCCATCTTTGTCTCCACAGAATAAAAAGTCTAGAAAAGATAATTTACTAGGTGGACTAGAGAAGACGTTTTGGAGCTAGACAGACTGTGCCTGTTGTGCAGGCCTCATACCTTTATTTTGAGTTTCAAGAGGGTCCCTGTCACATAGTGCAGTGCATTGCAGGGTCACTGCTCAGGGCAGCTTTTAACTGGGACAACTTCATGGTTGCTTTTATCCTTTTTGGTCCTCCCTAATCTGGCAGCACTTGTGGCCGAGCTCTTCTGCTTGGCCACCCTCAGAAATTTCCTGCTGTACTTGCTGTCAGGTAATGTGGTGACTTACATCCCATTTTTACATCTGTCACAGTAGCATCCCTTGCCATCTTTGCAGGAAAATCAAGTGAAGATTGAGAGAGTGTGTTGGGGAAAAAACAGGGCTGCAGGTCGTTGTATTGAGCTGATAAGACCTTTGGCAAGTGAGGGCAAATCTAACTTACGAACTATGTAAACAAGCAACCATTATCATCCCAGGCATTTTGCTTTGTTCAGTGTCCTTTTTCCATCCATTCATTTGATTTGTCATTTATACCAGGGGAATAATGTAAAAGCTTTCTCTGTATATATTTCTCCAGAAGCTCCATTGTCTATGAGCAGTTAGGTTGGAGAACAGACAGATTGCCCTGGGACATTAATTAATGCAGAGCATTTACTGACGATGCAACACATTAAAACCAATTACACTTCCATTACACTCATCTACTTTACCCCTTCCTGTATATGTGCCTGTTGAATCCAGTCCATATTTAATTTGGGAATGGATTAACTAATGAGGTTGTAAAATCAGTTATCAGCCTGTCAGCAAGGCAGTGAAAGCCATCCAGAAAACCCTTTCTGATTTGGAAGTTTTCTCCAAAGGGCAGCAAAGAAAAAAGAAGCTGGAACAGGGCCTCTTCATTAATCCAACTTCCCCTAGGACTGGTCTGACCATAGTTCCCTCATGCGGTGAATTTAATTCTTCTTTTTTTTTTTCTTTTCTATTTCATGGTAGTGTGGGATGACTGAAAGAGCAGTTGCTGAGAAAAAAAGCGTTTGTGCAATAACTGTTCAAGGATTAGAGGATAGAGGAAAGGTTTACATCTGCACAAACTGACTCCTAAGCAGAAAGACCTTCTTTAGTTAAATAGCAAATGTTCTGGAATCAAAGTGACACTTCAGAAATATTCTATCAGTGGAATTATTCTGGAATAATTCCATTTCTGCATCTAATGCCTTGTTCTTGTAATTTTTACATGGGGTGAGAAACAGAGGTTGCAGCATCCACAGTCAAGCAGACATGCTGTACATGAAGCAGGTCAGTCTCCCACTTGCTGGGAAAGTGAACACAGTGACAACTAAAAGTGAGGCTCAAGGTTCTCAACAAGGAGAGGAACTGGGAATCTCTTAGGAGGAAGGGACACTTAGTGCTACTAGGAAGGAAACAGGAATGAGCCCAGCTCCAGGTGGAACAACGAAGAGAAGAGGGAAGAAAAAGGGTGATGTGGGTGCTGCTGAGTGTTAGTCTCGTACACTTCCTTGGCCAGGCTTTTGTTGGTGCCTGGCTTTTTGAACAGTGACAATTTTTAGGTACAGCTGTATCTAAGATGCACAGTCAAGAACATTTCTAAAATGGACAGCTGATTTTAATAGCTTGTAGCTTTCAATTATGGAGTGGAAGAAAGAGCAAAAAAAAAAAACCTTTACTACTAAAATGTTTACACAAGTCTCAAAGCAGCCTATTTTATCCTTTCTTACAGTCAAGAAGAAATAAACCAAACCAGACAATCCAAAGAAGAGAAGAATGAAAGAGTTTTTTGTTCAGGCTCTTCCCTCCTGTTCTCCACTCCCTATTCTCTGCAACAAAAAAAAATTATTGAATTGTGAAAGATGGGAAATCCAGCATCACAGATTACAAGGACATCCACTTGCTTTATCAGGTGACAGAACAGCCTTCTAGTCCCAGCTCCAGCCAGCCCTTTCAGAGCCTTGTTAGCAGCAACATGGCTAAGCATGACACCTTGACAGGGCTGGGCTGATCCCTACTGTGTGGCCATTGTTTCTCATCCCTATGCCATCACTCTGCTGTGAGTGGCAGCAGGCAAGGGCTGTGCTTTTAATCGGAGGAACTTTCTGAGGTGAAGTTGTGTGCAGCCTCACAGATGAGGATTTAAAGAAGCGGTAGTCACAAAATGAAGAGATTGAAATTATAATCCTCATACCAGCCATGAATCCAGAACACACCAGGAAATGGTGCAAAGAGGAAAATGAACCACTTTAGTGCAGAGTTCAGTCTCATATATTTTTCATTACATGAAACCTTTATTTTTCTTTATAGATGGACACAACTTGCTGAGGAACTAGCACCTTCTGTTTTTGATTTAGTTTTTTTAGTTTTGCAGCTCTAACATCATACTGAATTTTTTATTTCTAAACAAGGTACATTGGAAGGAGGGAATATATGTGTATGGTGCTCCCCAGTAAATTAGGATTATATTTGTTTTGTACTTTGAAAATATTATATGGATACCTGACACAATTTTAATCATAATATCTTATAGACATCTTATTTTAATCATAATACCTTATCTCATAGGCCAAAGAATCATGCAGTTCTTCAGCTATATTATTGCATGGATTAATTTATTCTGATTATAATAGCAAGGTTGCTGCTGATACCTGAACTACATCTTAGAGGTTACCTGAGAGATGTTATAGTCCATGCAGGTGTGAGCATGCACTTAACAATAGGTCACTGAATTACAGTGCAGTATCAGCCAAAAAAAGCAGTAATAAAGGGATTTGGCAGTAGGCATACAAAAGGACAATGTGGGTTTTGGATGCTGCAAAGATTTCTAAGATGCTGGAGAAACAGCAGCCACAGCTATTAGCAACAATCTAAATACAAGTCTGTGTGAGCAATAAAAGTGAAGATAGCACAGAAGCTTCTGCTATTATTAATCATTGTAGAGATGAAGTAGGGAAGGCAGGGAATTCTGGGTCTGGTTTGTCAGATTTGAATGCATGGAGGAACTTGGAGCTGTGACAGTTTGGGAGGGCACCCTGCCACAGTGGGCCTTACATTTTGCCCTTCCAAGGTCATATTTAAAACTGTACAGTGTGAATGCACTTGCTAGGAAGCCAATGAGATTTAAAAGCAGTCCAAAAAAATTCAAGCTGCCTTTAACTCTGTCTCAGAATGGCCAGTGTTCCCAGCCCATCACCAAGCAACTCGGAGGTACGCGGAGCTTTTTAATGCAAGGCATTTCAGCACAGTCCAGAGATGCTGTCATGGCACATGCCAGCAGTGATTCACTGCCTCTCAGCTGCCACGTGATTACCTCTCCCCATACATTCTCTCAAATTATTGTTTCCTTTTTTTAAAAAACAAAATCATTGTGTTCTGATCTTTATCATAGAAAGCCATCAACTGGTCAAAAAAAGAGTACCTGGTAAAATTTTCCCTTTTTTTTTTAAGCTCATCTGGCTTCTTTCAAACTGAGTTATGCAAAGCTCTAGTGCAGCCTGACAAGTTCTGACTGCTGAGATTTCACAGACACTGAGGGAGTGATGGTGGGAGGGAGCAGGAGAATTGTTCCTGAAAGGGTTTTGCTGCAAGCTGCTGCATTCTGCAGGGGCTTTCACAGACACCTTGCAACTGAGGCAGGGCAGGCAGCTAAAATGGAACAGTGGAGCATTCAACAGGAAAGCAATTTAGGCATAGAAAAATATGATGGTATGTTGCATACTTCAATGTAAGAAAAGCTGCTGACTTAAACAGCCAAAAGAGTGAAAACTTATTTTTGTAATGAGACTTGCCCCTGGAAAGGAAGCAGGAGGTCCTTGAGTCATGATTTAGAGTGTTTTATTTTGAGGCAGAAGGATTACTATGCCACAAGAAGGCCATTTGTCCATAACTGTATTAGACATGATAATGTTCTTTTCTTCACCACTGTTAATACTAAGGCTCCAGCTGGCCTGCTCCTCTGCATCGTCTGCCTGGATCTGCCTGGTAAACGGGCGCTACATGAGACTGCTCTATTCCTAAGATAAAAATATTTTACTGAGTCTAAAAACTCCCATTGCAGTGTGAGTGAAGGAAAGGCAGCTTCTCTCTTTTGCCATGCAAGATGCAAACCCCAGATAGCTGGAAAGTTTTGTTGGTCAGTGCTCAGCAGCAGAACTGGACCTCTTTACAGTGGTGACATCATTCAGACATTCATTGCATCAGGACAGTGTCTTCGTACTTTTTTCGTATAACTTAGGCAATTCTTAACTGAAGAGATTTGGAGAAGGATTCCAGATTTGTTACTTTCTTGTGCAGGTCTCCAGCTCCCTGCCAGGTGCAATTACAACTATTGGCATATTTAGGATGAAAGACAGTGTTTTATGGGTTATGCAACAAAAGTGGGGAGCAGAGACATGATGAAAAGAGAGATCTGTAGAACAAGCATAATTTCAGCTTATTCGCCTCTTTGGTTGTGGCCTGTTTTATTTTGCCAAAGGAAGCAAGTAATAAGTAGCACTTAATCATCAGAATACCCAGGGATACAAATGCACTGTGATTATGCTGGGACTTTCTTCTGCCACTATCTGGATCAGCAATTGAGTTTACAGTTGGAAAAATGTCTCTTCTTTTATCTTTATTCGTGGTACCTTTCTAGGTGGCAGACAGGAGCCAAGCTTATTTTCAGTAGTTGTCAAGCTCTATTTCTTAAACAGAAGCTGCTCTACGCACTCCTCTTTCTCCTAAGTTATATCAGATTCACTCAGGAGCAGGAAAACACTCAGGAGCCATCTTGCTCCAGAGATTTTTTGCAGTTTTCTGACAAATATTTACCCAGCCTTCATGTCACTGGAAGAGCAGCCACCAGGGGAATTTGCTATGGCTCTTCACCAGCTATAGTTTCTTCTCCCCTAGTGTTCAGGTGAGCACTATCTTCCCTTTCTTCTGCGTTCTCTAAGCTTGTCCCCAGCTCCTGAGCTCTGGTTTTCTTTTGCCAGGAGCTCAGAGCTCCTGGACTGCTGATGTCTGGGCAGAAATTGTGGAAGAAGCAGTTCTTCCTGTAGCTTCTCAGAGCAAGGGACATTTCTCCCTTCTGCCTGGCCATTGTATTGAGATGCTGTCGTTGCTTTAGTTCTCAATCTGTGAAATGCCCCGCACTGCAGCTTGTTTTAATCCAGAGGAAGTGAGGTTACAAAATAACAATGCGCGCAGTGTCATTTTAAAAAAGAAAAAGAAGAAAAGAATATTCCTTGCGCATAATGGTATAATTTTGTCAATATTCTCTAACTCAATAAACAAGGAATAGAGCATTGATTCATAGCTAGTTGAAAAAAGAACCACAATTCGCACTAATAACATTTCTCGTTTCTGATTTGACAGTGGCTGATGGCAGCTTTTATAGACCAACTCTGCTGAGCACACACCTGCAAGGAAATGGACCTGTGAGTTAATGTATTGTAGAGACTTAGCTCAGGAATAATTTGTACAAATTGATGGCAAAGGCCAAATCAAACACAAAGCCTTCTCTGACAGCAGCTAGTGAGGCACAGGCTCAGAGGAGGTAGGTGACTTCCCCGTGCACTTCAGTCGGAGTCCACAAGGTGCCCTGCTCTTCCAGCTGAGCCTTTGCCACACCTACTTTTGGTAGTGAGTTCTCACTTGCACATGTAATTCCCACCTGAGTCAATGCTCTCAACTGCAAGGAAGGACTGCACAACTTAGCACCACACTGTGGGATGAGAAAAGGAAAAATGAGTGAAGATCCTATATGCGGGGAAAGTAAATATCAGTGCATTCCTGGTGTCAAAGGAGAATTTCTAAGGTTCTCCTTGGCTCAGAATTTCAAGGAAAAACATCGTCCTGAGGAGAGGTACTTCTGGCTGGGTTTGCTCTTTGTGGTAAAATGCTTTTGTAGTTCTATTTCTGATGGAGGATGTGTAGGGCTCAAGGGTAGTCAAGGCTTTATATTGAAGGCCAAATTTTAACATAAGAGACTAAGTTACTGTGATCACTTCATGCTTCTTCCCTCTCCAGGTGCTCACTGAGTCACTGAGCCTTTTAACATAACTTGAGTGGAGATGTTTCAAAAAAGGTATTTCAGGTTTTGTCTCCAGTAAGAAACTAAACCAGTTATAAGTAAAAAATAAAATAAAATTCTCTTCCCTGTGAATTGTTGTCAGGTGATTTATAAAACTAGTATGTGTGAGCCTAAATAAGCTTTGACACAGAAGAGGCTTACTCTGTAAGGATCAATATGTTCCCTGAGAAAAAAAAAATCCTGGTCACTCACCAATTTCTCATTCAAGTTTGAGGGACCTGTTTTTTAAGTTTTAATACCCTCTTCCAGGAGAAAAAAAATGTATGAGTTTGTTTATGGAGAAATGTAAGTTTTCAGTTCTATCGAAAGGAACTGCCCTCTTGTGGATCTCAAATATTCCTTTCCTTTGCCATGACCAAACTGCAACAAAGATATGATGTGATACTACATGCTGAAGGTTTCTGTCCTTAGGAAAAATATATGAAAGGTAGGGTCAAGCAAAATGGAGATATCTTCTAATCTAATTAAATGCAATCCCCTGTGATAAGTGAAAATAGCCTGCTTGATACCTTTTCTAGAGAAAAGAAGAATGAATCAAGAAAACTGCTCTAAGAAAACATTAGGCTGTGCACAGCACAAGAGGTGGTTTGCTTTCTTTTTCATCTGAGTGCAGACTGAGCCTGGGCCCTAGAAATGTACACTTTCTCCAATAGGATATCATCAGCTGTCACTCACTTGCATTCTCCTGGTAGTGAAAAACTGATTACTCACATGTATGTAGAAACCTATGGCTAAAATGGTAGATGCTGCAAACTTGTTTTCAGTTTCTACTTCTGAGATACCAAAAGGACATTGTTCATTGGAGAGGATAAATAAATTTGATAGACAAATGAAAATGGCAAATACTGTCCAATCTCCTGGTTCTCAGCCACATTTTATTAGCCAGTTTAGTGTTCTGCTGTCACCAATTCTTTTGGAGGATGTCTTTTTCTGTCTTCATTTTGCACTCATCCTAAATACATGTGCTGCAACAAGCAAGAGCTCTTCAGCAGATGTTTCTGCTTTGGGAACTCTGACATTCCATACTTGGATGTTTCTTGAGAACTAGAAATCCTGACTGGGATGTTTCATTTTTCTCACACAAGCTATGGAGCACCACAGAATAACATCTAATCAGTACTAATTCGTGTAGCTTGCATTAGCATTAATTTCTCAATTTTGGGGACAGAATATACCCTTAGCAAATTTGCAGATAATGCTAAACTGAGGGAATGCTTAACATGCTGAACAGCAAAGTTCCAACCCAAAGAAACTTGCCTGAGAAAAACTCTTCTCAACAGTGGCAAGTAGTATAGAAAGGGACGAAAGTCACATTCTGCAGCTTGGCAGGTTCAGGTTGAACATTAGGAACAACTTCTTCACTGTGAGGCTGTTGCAGCACTGGAACAGGTTACCCAGAGTGGTCAGGGACCCTCTGTCCTTGGAAGTTCCTGGGATTTAGCCAGGCAAAGCAACAGCTGATGTGATCTAGTGCTGGCAGCAGCCTTGCCTCCTATGTGGGACAGAGGCAGAGGCATCCAGAGATCTCTTCCAGCCAGCACTCCAACGCTTGTATGAATTTGAGGGATGCAGTGAGCCAATCTAAAGGAATCCTGTTGCAGTCAAGCTTTGCAATTAATTGAACAGCCTAGAGTTATAAAGTGTTACTGGGAAGTGAGCTGGTCTTCATGTACAATGGGAAATCTGTTTTCCCAACTTGTGCTACATGTGTTATAAAGCTGAAGCAGAGCACATGAATCCCTAATGAGGGCAACTTTTCTTACTGGCTTTTGCCACTGTTCTGGAAAACTTGTAGGACATGCCAGCATGTGAGTATAGACTTTGATTTAAACCATTGCATTTATTTGTTGTTTGGTTAAACTCCAAAAGTATGTGCATGATTCTATAATGAATTAGAGTATTTGCAAGTCCTTAGCTGACTCCTGGTGTGGTGGTTGTTTTGTTCCTGAGGTACCTCAGCTATGGCTGACTCTGAAGAATTAGGTCAGCCAAACTGAATGCACATTTTACATTGAGCATATCTGTGTCTCTTATTCAGGTTATTAGTTCACAAAACAGCATATCTGCATTCCAAGTGAAACTTCCATGAAAATACAAGCTTCTCCTACCTTATGACTCCAATTCTTCCCAGTAGGAAAATTCCCCAACATCTGCAGAAGTGATAACTAGTTCAGCTGGGAGTGTTTGTTCCTTGTGAAATACACCCAAAACACTAAGGAGCGTTTCAAAAAGTGAAGAGAGCTTGCAAGTAGTCCATGACATGCTTTAGCTCTTCACCAGATTCCAGTCTTGTTCCACTAAAGCCAAGAATGTTATCACTCTTGTTGATGCATTATTCATAAGTCTCATTACTTCGCTGTCACAGGGCCAAAGGTTTTTTTTTCCACAGTTTCTTGTTTCAGTATGAGTGAAAAGTGTAGAACCTAAATTAAAACATGTTCCAGGCCTGTGGAAAACTTTTCTAAGGATCTTTTTTGACTAAACCTGTATAAAACTTGAGGGAATGGCACTATATATCGAGACATTCCCATCTGACTGCAGTATTTGGCTATTATGCGCATTTGTAAGGATGCGTGCTATGTGAGTTTAAATATCTTGAAACTCAGATGCCCACTGCCTAGTTCAGTGCACTTTTCCGGAATTGTTTCATGTTTCTCTACTTGTTTTCATAATTTTTTATTTTTATGATATTCTTATTCCACTGAGAGAATGATTATACCCAGTGTAGAACAAGTCCTTGCTATATTCAAACATCACTATGTGACCACTTATTTCTGAAAAGTTTGAAAGGATTGCAGGATGTCTTTGCTACTAAGAAAGTAAGTTAGTGAATCTTCTACATGGCAAAGGCTTCTTACTAGTAGAGATAACTATTGTGAACATTACATGCATGTAATCAAAAGGGAATTTATGAGGTGCTGCTGACAGCTTGTATATTTGCTTCCTTTCAAAAATATTGTACTTTGAGGCTTCCTGATTTGAATTTTATCTTCTAAATATGGAAAATGTATATGTCTTATTATCTGAAAAATGTCCTGCAAATCCTTTAGCCAGCATCTTGTTCTCCAATATTGTGTCTTTAGTTTTCAACATTGACATTTGTTTAGGGTAACTGAGTTTGCATTATTTAATACAAATTACTTCATCCAGGGAAGTAAAAATAACAGCATTCAAGTACTGTAACTTTTTGTTTGATCTTCATTCATGTTTTAATTTCCATATCATTTATGTATCTTAGGAAGTCAGAGACAGAATTAGCGTCAAGAAAAGCCAGAAAGAAAAAATTGCTTGAACATGCAAGATTTTCCTAGAGTCAGCTCATTCAGCCATTATACTAAATACATTTGTACAAGGTTCTTTTTGTCACATAATTTTATCCTGAAGCTGTGATTTAGTCAAACGAAGGAATGGAAAAGTACGATGTGGTATAATGGACTTGTTTACCAAACACTTACTCATGCCTTTTCTGAAGCTGTTACATTGTCCTGTTTTCAGCCTGCTGCATGGACAATGTATGGGGCTCACAGGCTGCTTTGTATCTCTGCCAGTTGTCCTCTGTGTGGTGATAACACTCATTCCTGCCTCCTTTACTCCCAAAACACAAGTGGCCCGTTGGCAACAGGAGTAGTGTGTCTCAGCAGCTACCCCTCTGAAGGAGTGCTAGCTGGACCCTTCAGAAAGGTTGAGATCAACATTTAAAGTGGATGCAGACACCCACTTCTTTATGGTAACCCACTTCTTTATGAAAGACCCATGGGTTCTGAAAAGAAGTTGTGCTTTTAAAGGCAAGTAAGGATTTAAAAAAAATGTTTGGGCAGAGGCTTCCATTGAGTATTGTTGTTAATCTCTCTGCTCCTGATCGTTTTACACAGGTATCACTGAATTAGTATAAAGCCATATGCATATAAAATTAGGAGACTACTATGTGGAATACATTTTTTCTTTGAACAATTACTTGTTTTTGGCATGAATTCTTGATGCTGGAGATACCATTTGGTGTGTGGCCAAGGATAAAGACCCATAAGGATTATGCATGGTTTAGAAAGAGAGGCTGGAAGTGAGGATGATACTCAGCTCCAGATTGTAGAAATCTGATCTAGGAATATGAGAGAGAGATCTCTGTGTGAGTTGGGCACATGAGTACCCATCCTAATTAGAGGAGAATCAGTGTTTTATTTAGCTTTTTTATAAATTCCTAACCAGCAGAAATTCTTTTAAGGTACCTGAAATATTGCCTTTGCACTGGCAGGTATGCCATGAGACACAAAGGAACCCTATGCTCTTCAGCACATATATGAATCAGGAAAGATGCCATAGGATAACTGAAATAGCAGTGTGTGGACAAATGGACAAGCTCTAGACCTCCAGTGACTATGTTGGACATAGTCACTGGCTCAGACATCTGAACCACAGGTAAATCCAGTACAGGTAGTACTTCAGATCTCTGAATTTGAGTGTAATGTGTTTGTGAATTTGTATGTATGATTGTAATTGAATTTGAGTGTAATGAATAATCTAAGTGACTGAAGGATAATCTTCACTGTAGCTGAGGAGGGTACAAAGCCATTTTATGTATATGCCTAATGACCCATTAAAAAATTGTTTCAGATTGTTGGACTTGTTATAGGTGAGGCTTCAATTGATGGTTATAGTGATCCAAAATCTGATCTCATTATCTAACAGCTGTGTGAGAGTAGCCCTTCTGGGCAATGACAGGGCTCAGAGGTCGACTCGTAAAAGTCCTTAGCTTTTGTTCAGTGATGCCTTGATGGCCATCTTGGTGACTTACTAGTCTGTTCTGGCTTTTGTAGGAGTAAGCCTAAGTAGTTGGAAGGTTTCTTTGGGCTCAGTAAATTACAGAGTTGTCTTTGTTACCTTTTGTAAACACTCTGGATATAGACTCCCTTCAGAGAAACAAGCTCCAGGGATGTAATTACATCCTCCATGTGCGTGAACACAAGAGCTGTTTCCCAGAGCACAATACCTGAAGGTCTGTTGAAAAGTTGGTTTTGTCAGAAACTCTGAGTACTAGAAGAATCTTTTGTACTGGTAATGTTTTCATTTCCAACTGTGCAAGAAACTCATGCATCTAGGCAAAACAGCAAAACATCTGAGTTTTTACCTTTGCACTGTGTTCTTTGGACTTAGGCCAGATGCTTCAAGAGCTCTATAATTCTGCTTAAATGTCTTCTATACAGGCCATTTTTCACCTCCCCTGAGTACTGCTCTGTATATAAAACTAAATTCTTTCTCAGCTGAAACTGGTGAATTGATTTCTGTGAGATTTTGTTCAGATACCACTAATCTTTTTAAGAGGCATCTCAAAGGCTTCTTACCTGCTGGATCCCAAAGTATATTCCTATAATTTTTCAGAGGTCTAAGCCTTCTTGCCATTACCTCCTGAACTGTCCATCACCTTTTTTGCTTGGTGTGACAGTGACATTCTGGTATTTGAATTTCTTAGTAAAAAAAAAAGTTGTGCTCAAAGAGTAAGTGAAAAAGCCAGCAGACTCACAATGAGAGAGCACAGAGGAGGCATCAGGTACAATTCAGCCTTTTCCCTGGTCCTATCTATATCTGCACATTGAAGATCACTCTGTTATATCTCCAGTTTAAAGAAGCTTTCAATATTACACTAATTTCATCAAAGCAATAGTGATTGGCAGTAGCTGATGGCCTAGTTATGTTCAGATTTTTAGAAAGAGCCCAGCAGACAAGTGCAGTGAATAAATATATAGGGATATTTATAGGGATAAAGGATTATCCCTATAAGCGCTATTAATTATCCCTAAATAAGCCCTATTTTTGGTTTATTCTATTACATATCTCAGTGTCAAAAATGCTTGTGTGGCTCTCTTTGAAGGGAATAATTCTTCCATTTCAATTTTGGTTTCTTCATCCTACCTGCTGAGTTCTTAATTTTTTTTCTTCAAAAAATTACACTGCAGCAGAAGACCATAGCGTCTTAGGTGAAACACTCAATGGGCAGAAACTGCAGTCTGTGCACTTTCAAGAGGAGATCAAATGACACAGTTTGCTGTATAAAGCACAAAAACATTTTAGTCTGGTTGGTGCTTATCTACTTTTGCAAGTACATCACTTTGGAAAGAGACTTGCTCAGCTAATCTATGACTGTCATGGAAATGTAAATTTTCCTTCCTCCGAACCAATAACGGGTACCTGGCAAGCTTGTTTGTGCACCCATGCATTCAAGTCTCGCAGTTTCCATGGAAACCCATCAAACTGTCACACCAGTTTTCTAACATGCTCCTTCTTCACAAACACAGGACAAGTTGTTTTGCACAAAATTCCTCTATAATGCTGTTTGGCTTTCTTTCTGGAGACAATTCAGCAAGACTAAATGTTTATACATTTAGATGGCAAGAATTGCTTCTTATTGCAGGTAAACCAGCTTACTTATGTGAGAACATTCAGGCTGAAGCTTTCAGAAACTCACTGAAAAATACATTTTAGATTTCTCACCATCTTCAGGTGAGAAAAAGGAAAAGTTTCTTTTAAAATGTAAATATATTTGTACTTTGATTTCATTAATATACCACCTATGTCACTGGTCCCCTTCTGGGAATGTATCTGTATGCCTAACTCAAGAAGCCAGACACAGCTGCTTCTTTTGTGAGACTGCCATGCTAATTTTCAAGTTAGTTTGATAAAGTTGTTAAAAGAAGTTTAAAAGCATGATCTCTGTGACAATAGGAGATGGGAGTCAGAGTTCCAAGACAGTTTGTTCACTGTATCGCTTAAGGCACACCAAGTGACTAAAAAAATCCACAGCTTCTTTGGTTATGAATAATTCGGATTTCAAGCTGTATCCTAACGTACTCAACAAACAAGTTTTCAGAGGATCTTCAGAATCTCAGAGGTACAGAGTTGTCTGGTACCCTCTCATCTCTTTCCAAACATGTAGGTTCCAGACATGTTCCAAAACATATATTCCTCCTAGGTTTTCTGTTTGAGTAAAACTCATGGCATGTGCCCTCCCACCATGCCACTCAACATCTATTTATCGATATAATAAATATTCTTCAGCCTGTAAAAAGTAAATAAATATCCTGACATTACCATTTTTTAATTTATTCACTGATCACTTAAAAAATTATTCCTGAATCTTAGAAGCTACCAGCTTCTATAATGAGGAGTATGTTCTGAGAATTTTTTAAAATGTCAAATATTTTTCTGCATTTTTTTCTTCCCTATGCAGTATTGTTTCATTAATATCAGCAGCTGGCCCTCATCTAAACTGGAGAAGCATCAAACATGATGATTTCATTTTGTGGTACAGCAAAAAATAGTTAATGGAATGTGTGAAGTGAAGCTCAAAAAAGAAGTTCAAAACCAGGACAATTACTTGGCAGGAGCCATAGAATTAATGCACGGCGAAATTTGCAAGAATGCCTTATCCACTTTTATGATAGAGATCAGATGAAGTTGGTAGTTGAAGGGGCATAAACTGGATAAATGCCTATTTATCAAGAAACATCTTTCAGCTGAGGAAACAGAATAGTGGATACTGTAAAAGACTGAATACACTTAATATTGGCTTGCTTAATGGAAAACTGTCTATGCAATTAGGTTTAATTTAATGCTAATTTTCCCATCTAATAACAATTAATATTGAACAGTTTCCTATTTAATATTAATTGAAAATCACTGGTCTCCTGTTCCAGACAATACGTAACGTCACGTATTTCCACTAGTGACAAAAACCGCATTTTTATTGTGGCCTGAAAACTTTGCAGAAAATATACAGTACAGAAGAAGCATAGATCAGTCAGTAGAACTCTACAGTTTAATGTAAGCATACTATTATTTTAAAAATGACCATCAAAGCCCTAAAAACATAATTGAATGTCACAAACCATGAAGGATACACTGAGATGAAACTGCAGTAGCTGCAAACTGAGTCATATTGTGTTTGCTTCCTTTACTTTTTTCCCTAATTTTTTCTTTTTGGTTGAGCATGGGCAGAAATTGGTTGTGATAAGGAAAGGAATTCTGGTTTGACTGACCCCTTTTCTGGATTAAATCATGTACTCACCTTCTGACTTTCCAGGGCAGGTGCCACTGGCCTGCCAACAAAAACTGGTAGAATAATGTCTCAATTTACATTGACTATTTGGCTTGCTCTATGAATATACAGTGAAAAGATGCATTATGGGTTCCAGACTGTCTGTGAACGCTAAAAAGATTCTCAGCAACCTACAGCCTCTCCCTATGGGTATCTGTGAGCTTTTGTTTTAGATCCAGAATGTAAGTCTTTTTGGAAGTTATATTCTATTTCTATTGCAGGTATGCTTGTATCACAGGGACTACATGTGTAGACTGTTTATAAAATATCTGTGTCAATTCCCTTGTACATGTACATGCCCAGAGTAGAAAGAATATGTAACACCTGAGGGTGGGATCAAAAGATGAAATATTCTCACATGCTATAGTAAATACATTTGTATCATTATTTATAAGTGGGCTGTCAGTTTAGCTGTCTAATCTGCTACTGATGTCAGGGTCGTTGCACCTACCTCAGTCTTGCTGTATTTCTTTGCTATCATTTTGTTTCCCAGGATTTGACTAATTTGACACAAATTTTCACAGTTTTGTATTCTCTGCATTATCTTACTTGTTTATTTCAAAAAGTACGAGTCGATTATACTATTGCCTGCTTCCTACATGCTGCGGAAAAGCTCTAATTGCTTTCTGTCAGTTGACCCAGGCATAGCTATTTCCTAAGTAATTTCTTTTCTCCAGCAGAATAATCTCCCACTGAGAATACTCCCTCCTTATTGTAGAAATAGGTATTTTGGTGGGTTATAATTAATAACAGTGATGTTATTAATCTCTGCAGCATTTTCTAGCCTTTCAAACTGAAAAAAAATATATATATATTAAAAAAAGAGGAAACCCCCCCCATAATTTATAATGTTAAGGAATCAAATTATGGCCCACTCCTTCCCTGAGGGGAAATAGGTTTCCTCCACAATACTCAATTGTTTCCCACAATGAATACAGCCTGTAAGAGTCTTTTAAAAGCAAAGCTAATTGTAGAGGAGTGGGAGGCAATACAGATGGCATTACTTTACTGTATGCCTCATTGCTCTTGCACATGGAAAGTGAAGAATGAATTCAGGGTATAGCTAATGGTAACAGGTCTATTTTGGACAGGAGCTGGCACGTTGGTTGTGAGCACATCTGTGAGATCACCCTATTTTCTGATTTGTGCTGACATGCAAATATCCCTTTATCTGAATCAGTGTGAGGCCTTGAACACGTCAAGCTATTGCACTCCCGCTACTTGCACTGATAATCCATCTTCTGCAGTAAAATTTGACAAAAATAAAATTTTGAAAAGGTCAAATTTTGGGTCTCCTGAGATTATTTTTGACATTAGTTTTGACAGCAAATGAAGGAAATCAGTAGCTGTGTGCATTTTGCAAGTTCATTAAGCAGGTGAGGCCTGGCAAGTTGCTGTTATTAGTAGGATTAGTGATAGCAACCTTTCCATAGCTAATGGAAGCCAGAGTTGATGACAGAGTCTGACAAATACAGAAGGGTTTGAGTCACTGCAGGGACAAAATGAATGCATGCAGCAAATAACTGTGGACAAATAGGGGATTTTCAAACTGGAAATCCTACTGCTTTGAAACCATGAGTCCATATCCTGGTAGGGTCTTTGATCTCTGAGGTATCAGCATTTCAGGAGGCACTCAGGTATTAATGAGGTTTGTTGTACGTTCTTCTTCATGGTGACTGAAATGTCTGAATTTCTGATCTAACAACTGTGGTGTCTTATCCAGATGGAACAGGAAAGTAATCCCCACTTCAAATGTAACTTTACAGGGTCAACTTGGAAGATTTGAGGAAATATCCCATACCAGCACTTGCCATGTCCAAAGGCAGCAGTAGTGAAACAAATACTCCTCCAGGGAGTAAGCACTCATTTGTACCAGCAATAAATTATGGCTGTGATACTCCTATTAACATTCACAGCTGTGATCTAAGAGGAGCCAGCCTCAGTGATGAAGTTACTTGTACAGTAAGTGTGTCAGAATCCTTTTTCCATGTGCACCAGAAGAAGAAAGTCCAGTTAATTGAAGCTTAGGTAAAACGTAAGAACTCTGTGTTAGGGAATGATCATACCTAGGATACTAACCGCTCCTAAATTAAATTTATAGATGTGGATCCTCTTTCCCAGTTTCTCCTTGTTGATATTAGCCTTTACGAGATAGTAACAGAAAGAAAAGGAGGAATGAATATAGCAGGGATACGGTGAACTTGGAATTAATGAAGCAGCCCTTCTGAGGGCAAGAGGGAAGTTCAACAGGGAATTTATGAACTGGCTTTTGACAATATAGAAACACTAATATAGACTTTGGCCAAATCAATATAAATAATATTTATTCGTGCAACCATACAGATTTTTAATAGTGGCTTGATTTGCATTCATAACTTTTTTCTTATTTTTCTAAATCTTGATTTCAGGCAATAGAGGAGAGTTCACTGTAAGATCATTCCTCTCTTTTGGGTTTTGATTTAGTCTATTTAGAAAGGAAAATAAATATTTTGCAATAAAAAGAGAATGATACAGGAAAAAAGAGAGCTGGATCAAGAACTTGTACAGGGCCATAGGCTGGTCCACTTGTTTGGCCAGTCAGAGATCTTCTAGCCACATTCCCTTGCTATCAATGATTTTCCAAAATATGAGTATTGGTCTAATACTGATACTCAACTGTGATGGACAAAAAGACTCTCTAACAATTTAAAGTTAGAAAGTGTATGTTTATTCAGCACTGGGCAGCAGTGTGGGGTCACCCCCTAATATGCACGGCAAAATTACAGGTGATCACGAAGTCTATTTATTGACAAAAGCTTCAAACAAATACATATTCATAATACCAGCCCCTCCCATCCCCCCTTGCTATGGTAATTAGCTTGAATGGCTATTAAGCATGCGTGGTTGGTTTTTTGAATTAAATCTGGGGTTGTTTTTGTGGGAAGCGGTCTTAAAAAGCAGAAGTAAGGTGAGTCTTCCTTGCCCTGAACTCTCAACCTTTTTTATCAATGACAATACAAATGACTTCTGGGAGAAGTTCAATTTTCCAACTAATAAGTTTCTGGTTGCAATTGTTCATGTTTCTTTGGGTCTACTTACTAGTTTCATCTTTTCCCATTGCAAGCACAGCTCAGCAAACATAAAATGAAGGCAATCAATTATTTAAGTTTCAGATAACTATCTCAAGCCCAGTTTTCTTCTAACTAACTTCTAATTATTTTCAGCAAGGCCTATCTATACATTTGATTTTTAATTGACTCTAGTAAATAACTAACTTTTAACTAAAAAAATACCAGGCTATCATTTATTATGAATTGTCTTTTGTGCTTTGTAAGCTACGCCAGTGTTGCCCCTGGATTTCAATGCTTTCTGATGTTCTGATGTTTACACTTTTGTCCAACTGTTTTCACGCTCTCTCTGATAAACAGAGGGTTGTTTGCATTCCTCTGTGGAGGAAGAAGAGAGCAGTCCGACTCTGATTTGACTGACGGCTAAAGAGCCAGTGAAGTTGAGAGGCTGGTCTTCATCTGCCCAATCCTCGACCATGGTTGGAATTCTATAAATGGTCATGTCATGTAAATAAAGGCCTCTTTTCCTGTTCATCTGCTCAGAGTCAGGTGTGTGCTGTGTTCTCTCTCTTGTGTGGGCTCAGCCAGGCCCCACACCCCAGCCTCAGGCATTTGTGTCTTTTAGCACCTTGTGGCCTACAGAGCATAATGATAAACCTTTTATACCTTCAATGTCATATACTTGTTCTACATTACCATAAAATCCTCCAGAATGCATCAATGCCAAATGTGGCTATAATAGGGAGGGAGAGAGGCAGGAAGGCAGGCAGGAAGGAAGGAAGTTCCATAGTAGCAAGAGGTATGATGAAAAGAGAAAAACTCTTTTAGGGAAGAAAAATATAAAAGATAACAATAAAACAGTCAGTCTCTTAGGAGGTGAGATAAAACTTGAGTCTTGAGTTCTGCCATGACTGTTTTATCCTTTGGAGGGTTTCTTTCTCTAAGGGTGATCTTCTGGTGATATTTACCTGTACAAGAAGCTTTGTTAGTATACCTACGGACGATGGGAGTGTTTAAGAGGATGGTTCAGAAAACAAGACATGATTTGAGCAGCACTGGGTTTCAACACAGATAGCATCTTGAGATGTTAATTAAGTCCACTTGGAAATATTGTCAAGAATATACAGTATTTTCTGTTAGAATCATGCCTTTAACATGATCCTTGGTGAATCCTTCTAATGCACAAGTTTTGGACTTAACTGGGTGTCTTGGTTTAATTTGATTTCCCAACCAATGCACCAATAATGTCATAGTTTTGATTTGCAAATTTAAATATACTCATTTTCTGTTGTGAGACAGAACCAGGAGCAAAAGCAAGACAGGCCTAAAACTTAAAAGGGTATAAAAAGAAATTTATTAACTACACAAAGAAAGAAAAAAAAATTCAGAATAAGATCTTCAGACCACTCCCTCCTCCCCTCTCCCAACTTTCATAACAACAAAACAAACATACAAAAATCTACTTCAGTCAGTTCCCAACTTAAATAGTTGTTTTCAGTTCACTTCAGAGAGAGAAGTTTCCTCTTGTCAGGCCATAGGGACTTCTCTACAAGGAAGGAAAAAAGACAGTTCTCTCATGGCTTCACTTTCACAATTCACATCCATCCAGGAAAAAAACTTGCAAGTTGTGAAGCTCCTCCCGTCCTCACAGCTTTTTTTTCCCAAAGCTGTGCTTATGGGCCATGCTAAACTCATGGGGTGTTTACTTTTAAGAATGAACTGTTCCAAAACAAAAATTCTCATCTCTCTTTTTCTCTGTTCATGCTTCATCTCCAGAAATAGAGATCCCCTTTTCTCCTCATGGCAAAGGATACTTAACACAGGTGCTTTTGGTCAACAATTTATCAAATGAACACTCCAACACCTCCATGTCTTTTTCCATGGTTTATAGGAATTTTCAGTTCATCCCTACAGCTTGCAAAAGGATTTTCAGCCAACCTTCATAGCATCTTCTCATTCTCCTTCCATCTAAAGAAACTTAGCTTGCAGTGGAGCCAGGCTGGGCCCTGTTACTGCACTGCTGCCAGAAGAGAAAGAGAGCTCTTTTCTGGGTTACCTCCTTCAAAATGTGTGTCCACGGAGTGAACTAACTTTCTCCAATTGGTTCTTCAGGCTGTCAATAACCAAACCAGCCTTCAATTGGTCCCATCAACTCACAGAGGAAGTTCTCATAGAGAAAAACGTCTCTGACTCTGCCCTCCCCCAGGTGTAACCAGCACTTTGGGGTTATTTGTAGTCACCTGTAGCCACCACTTCCATTTGCTGACATTTTCACTCACTTTACATAAAGGACAACAGTGGGCAAATAAACCTGTGGGATTTCTGTCTGACTTGTGGGTTTGTGGATGTGCACTGTGCCATGAAGAGCTATGAAAATTATGTCAGTGATGTTAAAATGTTGTAAGTACATGGCTTGGCACTGGAGGTCTGAGGGTTTAAAGCAATACAACATCTGGATGATTTCATTGTCACTAACAACAACTTTCAATGGCAGTGGGAGGTGGCAGAGGAAAACCATCATTCTGATTTACATTGAATTCTACTTGCAAATATTCCTATCTGAAAGGTTTACAAACAATTCTTAGTTCTTTTCATTAATGATAACAATGTATTTCCTTCTGTGAAGAGCAGCACAGCGACTGCATCTTGTCTGCAACCCTTGCCCTGATGAAGGAAAAGTTTTAGAGAAGCCTCAGTTGCCATTTTGTTAAAATTAATTTAATTGCTCTGGATCCTACAGGACATTAGTAGCCTGGGCTCCCCAGGCAAAACAATCTCAGCACTCAATTGCTCTTGAGCTGGAGATACTTTCTCACAAGATTCTTTGCTGAACCAAAGCTCAGCAAAAATCAGTTAGTTGTCTTATCTGTTTGAAATAATGTCTTGTCAATAGCCTTGGGTTGGAATCACTCTCATGGGTCAGTTTTTTAATACTAGAAAGCATTGGGAGAGGTAAGCCTGTTTAGTGCAAATGTTTTGCACAAGCTACTTAGTATTGCCACAAGTGAGCTATATTCTATTTATTTTGAATTTTTGCAAAAACTTAATTTTTCATATTTTTGACATGCCAAAACTTCCCTTTAAAGGGGCTTTGAAAGACTAAGCATTAAACTGGAAGAACAATAACTTGCAATGGAAAAAAATTAACAAAAATTTGTCTTTTTAAAAATCTGAAATAGATAAAAGCATGCAGTAGTTGTTGACTGCCATTTTTCAGTCTACAAAATTATTGATAGTGACTGCATTTAGTATACTTGTACAGATTATGTGGTGTAAGATATACAAATATGCTTATGAAATGGGTGGTTAGAGCTGCTGTTGTGTTGTTTCATTGACTTATCATATACATAAGGAACCCACAAGTGTGTATCTGTGCCACACAGCAGGATCAAGGGCCACATTAGAAACTGAAATCTCAGCTCTTTTTAAATCATAGGTCATAAACCAATTTATCTCACATTAATCTTATAGATATTTACAATTAAATTGGATCTTTCCTTCTCTGAAGCCATCTCCTTCTTTGACTGCATCTGAGCTTCTAGTGAAGAAAAATTACACTGAGCTTGTGTCATCCTTAGCAAGATGTTATCTTGACATCAAATACAGGGTCAAACAAGAGTAGGTGCCTTATGGCAAAAAGAAAAAGTATCTTTTACAGGAAGCCTGTCTTGTGAGGTAAACATTCCAATCACTCCAGGCTCCTTCAGGAGAGTGCTAGCCAGCAGACATACGTTGTTCTCAGTTCCTAGTGGTGCAAATACTAAAGGAAAAGCAAAAGCCCTCTGGGCCTCTATAATACACCTCAAACACACTGAAGGTCAGACAGATCTGCCAGTATGAGAGTTGTATTACTGGAATACTGAAAAACCCAAAATAAGAAATAAAAAGTATTCAAGGAAAACAATAGGTTCTGCTCTGCAAAAAGAATTATTTGATTTTTTTCTGAGCTTGAAGCAGTCTGGTAACCTGAACATTTTAAATTACATTTCTGAAAGACAATTCCTAAAATGTGAAGCACATTTTAAACCATGAATGTAGTTAGGCATGGTAGAATTTCTACTGAATTGTGATGGATTCTCTGTTCTTGAAAACTGTGGCATTAAAAATTATCATTCTTCCACAGAGGACATGCTTGTCCAAAGAGAGAATTCAGTCCTGAAAATTGTGTGATCTGTATTGTACTGTTGGTCAGACTAGGCTGTCTCTGGGGCACTCTGGGATTATTTATGGAGGTGTCTGTGAGACACTGTTTACAGAAGAATCAGCCACTCATTTTGTTGAAGAATTTTTATTGATGACTGGCTTTAACTTTTTTTTTCTCAGTGTGCAGCAAACCCAAGTTATAATTACCGATTTGTGGGGGAAAAGTATAGGAATGTTGGTCTTCATTTCTTCCTGCAGATGTTTAGATGCAAGCTAGAGGAGTGGATGAGAGAGGCAGAAATTGGTAGGCAAGGGCTATCCCAGTCTGTTAGGTGTGATATTGTGTAATGGATACCTCGTGATGCTCACCGTGCTGGAAGCCTTGGCAGCTCCATCTGGCAGTCACAGCCACAAACAACAGCAGCACATAAATCTTGTTTAAAGGACTAGAGAATACTTGTTGCTGCTGTTCCAGCTTTTCAGAGTGTTTGTTTCATTGTTCTGATAAAGCAGCTGTTGAAGGAAGTGAGAGAGGGGCTGCAAGCAGAACAAGGACTAGGAAGGGAAGTACAGTGTTTAGCAGTTTCAAATTCTGACACCAGCAACAAATTGAAATAGTGCAGAATCCTTAGTGTTGGTCCTGCCTCTCATGTGCTACAGTTTGAGGAGAAGAGGCATTATCCAGATTTTTTCTGCCCTGCGAGCAAAAAGGCACACAGCCCTTTTTATAGAATCAGTCTGAGTTGGAAGGGACTTGCAAGAATCATTGAGTCCAGCTCTTGGCTCTACAATGGGCAACCCCAAACCCTCCATACTCTTGCTGATATATGAATGTTTATGTAGACTGTAGAGAAGTTTCTGGCTTTTAAGTTACTGCAAAGTGCACCCAAGACGGTCTAAAATTGGCTTTTAATGTTGGAGATGAAACCGGTCCATGAAATTCCTTTGTTCTTTCCTATGCCTCAAAATTTTGCCTGGGCTTCTACTCTTGAATGCTTGTAGTATTTTTGTTTGAGGAATACTTGCAATGAAGGCATAACTTCTTGTTAATGTTTATTTATAGTCTATCATTATCGCAGCGGCGGAGCGGCCCCGGCAGGAGCCGGCGGGCGCAGGGGGGCGCTCGGCTGCCGCCATCTTCCAGAAAAGCGTCTTTAGAAAAACATCCTGGTGGAACCAGGCACGTCCCCGCTCTCGGGAGGAGAGATTTCGGTTCCTTTGTGAGAACCCCGCTTTGCCGACGGTGGAGAAACGGACGGGAGCCATGTGTTGTAATTCGAGGTGGAGTTTATTCCTTCTCGAAGGGTCCAGGGATAATATGGCTCCCCGGGCACATGGGGAGTGGGGTTGATATAGGGTAGTCAGAG
>VXBI01013453.1:175651-199457 GCA_013397375.1 Toxostoma redivivum | reverse complement strand
GAAACTCAAATTAAACCTTGACAAGGGCCTTTAGAGACAGGGCGACAAACACAGCACTATGTGTGAATTATCCTTGATGACAGCAATAGAAAACCTTGACCATTCCACCTAACTAGACAGGCTCAGACCTTTTAGCTAGTGCTGTATTTAATTGTATCCTCGGTGATGTAACAATCATGTACAGGAGGTGTAAAATGGGACTACTAGGGATATAAACTCTCAAAGTGGCATGCTGCAGCCTTATTAACTTAAAAGTTACAATTTTGCAACTTAATATTCTGAACAAGAAACATTTTAACTTTAGAACAGTGGAAAATGTTTAACAAGGAAAACAAGTGTTCTCCGTTTGGGTTTATAAATCCTTAAATCCTCATATAAAAGTCTTTCTGTCTTTAAATAAATTATCATAGTGAAAGTCCTGGATCTTCTTAGTGGCTGATGTATAAGTTGTTAAAATCACTGCTCTACGCTGTCTGCTGGAGGCTTGTTGGGAAGATGTTGTCTCTTTCTGAGCAGGACATAGAGCCAGGCGGACACACTGAGCTGGTATCCACCATGTCCCTGTGTCCATTGAAACACACGCATACTCACACTCCCATGTAATGAGGTCCCATGGACCTTCCTATTTATTTTTCATCATGTCTTTTACCATTACTTTGGATTTGGATGATAGGTCTTCGCCAGACAACTGCACTGACAAGGAATTATTTAAGATTACTGGATTTTGGGAATTTTCCAGTACTGTTAAGTGTTTCAAAGTGTAAACATCCTTTGCCACTCTGCTCTGTGGGGTTTCACCACACATTCCCCCTTTTTTTTTTTCTAAAATGTGTTTTAAAGTGACATGTGCTCTTTCTACGATGGCCTGTCCAGTTGCTTGGTGGGGAATACCAGTTTGGTGGGACACACCTCAGAGTTGTAAAAATTGTCTAGTTTTTTGTGATGTGACACCCACATAGGCTGAGTGGTAAGCCATTTTAGGGGTAGTGTGGGATATTTTGCACCCCTCAAAACAGTGGCCCTCAAAAATCCACGGCTGCAGCTTTCTCTGGTGGTATCCCTTGCGTCCCTTGCAGATACATTTTCCAGAGGTAGCCCCATCTCTGGTGATAGCAGCATGTCCGCTACAACGACAGTGGCAACATTAGGACTTCCAGGTCCACTGCTGTTTCCGGGTATGATGCTTAATTGGGAACCGGGCGCTTCTGTTGACATGTCTGTCTAGGGCGAGTGCTGTTGTGATGACTGCGCAGGCGCGTTTGATGTAGTTGCAGGACGCTCCATTTCCATAGAAACTACGAGGTCATCACTGCTAGGCATGGTAACAGAAGTGGCTTGGCAATGGCCAGGGGCTTGGCAGCAGCTGGACACCATCCAGCAGTGGCCAGTGCTAAGCAGTGCTCTGCAGCAGTTGGAGGTAGGGCATGGAGAGGCAGCAGAGCACGGAGTGGCAGCAAACCCCGCTCCGCGACCAGGCACCACCTCACAGAGGCAAGGTGCTACCATGCAAGGGCAGGGTGCCTCCTTGGAGTGGCCAGGCACTGCTTCAGGGGTTTCTGCCACAGCAGCCAGGCACAGAAGGCTGGAGGACACTTGTTTAACATAGTGTGCCAGTGCAGGGCACCTCCACCGTTTGGTTTGATAGTGGCTCTTTCCACCGATGGTACATTCCCAGCACGGGCAGGTGGTACAGCCCCACTCAGCTGTGAGATGCCCTACAGGGGAGATGTCCCTCCACCTGGCTGCAGGACACCCCCCAGAAGGGATGTCCCAGCAGGAGCCAGTGGCACAACCCCGCATGGCTGTGAGACACTCCTCCAGTGGAGAGTCCCAGCATGGACTGGCATAATGAATTCGTGCGGTTGCTTCACCTGTCCTTTTCTCTCTCACACCCCGTGCGGTGTCTGCCTCCTGCTGCTCCTCCCAGTGCCCTCTCCTCGCTGCCGGTCTCAGTGGGTGGCACCCGCATTGTCCCCACTGCCATCCTAACAATACCATTCTTAACTGCTGCTTTAACAAGTCCCCTATAAGCCTACATGGCTTTATCACATTAATGGCTGTTTCTTCTCCTATGGAGGCTGCTTTGATTATAGACTTGCCAGCCTGTTCCATCTTTTCAAGTCCAGGGCAATCCCCTCAAAAATGTCTAGTCCATGGTTCTTGCACCATGTGATTAAGGTTATTAAAGCCTGTTCACCAAGTTTTATCCCTCTTTTGTTAAAAAGAAAGTCCATACCTGGAGGACAGGGTCTCCCAGTGCTGAAGCCCATGCACCCATGCTGGTGGTGTTTCCCACTTACAAAAAAAGAAAAAAGAAAAATGGGACATCCAGACCAAATGCGGCTCTCCTTGCCACTCTTCACAGCTCGAAGGCTACAGGTAGCTCTTCCCGGCTACCCCTTCTTTCCCCCTGCTCCACCTGCAACAGCTGTAGTATCACGTCCAGTGGTCATTGTTACAGTTTGGGAGACAGACAAGCGACAAGACACGCTGGGCTCTTGCACAGCAGCCAACTTCTATTAAGTACATTTCTCCTTAGATAGAAGGACTGCATGGTCAATCCCCATTGCCTGAACCAGTTGCTACCCAGTCAAGCAGAAAATAGCTGCTCTCATCCCCAGTGGTCTAGGCCAGCTTTCCAACTGCCCACACTGGTCAAGTTACATAATCAAGGTACTTGCATAACCAGTCACCTTTCAGTTATAAAATGGAGATTAACTATAAGTGTGAGACCTTCAGGCCAGCTGTGGACCACCACAAGGTAGCAAAAACTAATCTAGAGAAAGCAACAAAGTAATACCCAATCCTCATGCCCGAGGAGTGAGTCTTTGAACAAGGCCCCTGCAAGAACCCCTAAGGCTCCCACCCCTACTCCAGATCCACTTCAAAGCTACAACAGCCGTTTGTGGACATAAAGCAGATGAATAGGGAATAGTGTATCATCATAAAATCACCCCAAGACAGCACTGAATCCCAAAGCTGCACCACCGCACTGTGATGAAGATCCAGCTTTGTGGGACATACACTGAAGTCCCATTAATTTGTAGATTAAATCAGGCAATCCCAAAATGGTTTGGGTTGTATGGACCTTAAAGCCCACCTATCAAAAGGCTATGACACCTTCCATTATCCCAGGGTGCTCCAAGCCCCCCCATCCGGCCTGGTCTTGGACGCTTCCAGGGATCCAGTGGCAGCAACAGCTTCTCTCCCAGGGAACAAAATTCCTTCCCAATATCCCATCTGTCCTGCTCTCTGGCAGTGGGAAGCCATTCCCTGTGTCCTGTCCCTCCATCCCTTGTCTCAAGTCTCTCTCCAGCTCTCCTGGAGCTCCTTTCAGTACTGAAGTGACTCTGAGATCTCCCTGGATTCTTCTTCTCTCCAGGCTGAAAACATGCTACCCTCCCAAAACTCTTTTGAGAATCCTGTTAGGCCCATGTCTGTAACATTAAATATCTGAACGCCTGAGGAACTCCTGTCCCAAATCCTTCCTTTCACAGAACTTTTCTCTATGTAAAGGAGGAGGAAAGGCCATGGCAGGGAATCCTGCCCTGCTTCCTGGGTCCTGCCTGCAGGAGTTTGGGGTGAGTGCCCAGTGACCAGCCCTGATGCTGGGAGCACACAGCTGGCTCAATTGTTGAGGAAAATTACTGGTAGATACTGTCCTTTATGTAAAGGGTATCATTAATATGTAAGTAAGTGATTTTTTTAATGCATTATTTACATTTCTGAGGCAAAGTGAAAAAGACCCACAATGTATTTTGTACCTACCCAGGTAGGCTTCATGTTCCTGCAGCTAAAACCAGCACTGTTAGCTCTGAAATATATTCAAAAGGTACTTTTCTTTGGTGCTGGTTCTTTCTGTGTAACTTTCCCAGTCTTTTCACTTCTTCAAGGTCGAACTGTTTTGGCCCCAAATCACCTATTTTTGCTGATGTTATGATAGGTGTTCCACTTTATCACTTACATTAGACACAGGTAAAGCTTTCAAGGTTTGCCCTTTTAAAATTCTTTCTTTGTCCCCCTTTCTTTTCAGCTATAGCTGAGATGCAGATTGCATTAACATCAGGTATTTGGGATCATCCTTTATTGCCAGCCAGTTAAATTAATTGTTGCATGCTCCTGCTCTGCCACCTCTTTGTTCGTGTTAAGAAAATCCTGCCTTCACAAATGTGTCGGGCTTGTCCTTGGCAAGGGAAGGATTGTGCCATCTGGGAGCAGAGCAGTGCTACAAGCCAGAACTGAAGAAAGTAAGATAGCTAATAAAAAAGAAATTCAAGTCAAAATGGTGAAATTACTCTAAAAGTTTCCTTTGAAATTGTGCTGAGTGGATGACAGAAAAATGGCATTTCTGTAGTGCTCAGCTGAGCCTGGGAGTGAGGGATCACTGAGCCTCTCTGCAATGAGAAATGGTTGTTAGGAGGGGAATTAAGGAATGTCTATTATTCACACACTGGAAGATGTGATGATGTGTTTAAATCAATCTTCTCCAGCAATTTACCTCAATTCTTCTAGCTTTAGCAGTAGTTGCCTTAAGAGGCTGTTCAGGAGGATAATGGAGAAGAGAGATGGGTGGATGGAGAAAGTTGTAATTAGGTAAGAATAGCAGAGACTGTCAAGTTACAAAATGTTGGAAGTATCTTAAAATACTTAGAACTGATAATCTGGAGAAAATTGTAATCACTCAGTTGTTATTGGGTGGGGACAAGGTGGTGGAAGGTCAGTGAAGATCAGAGGTGACCAAGAGGCACTGAGCCCTTTATAGCATAGCAGCAAGTTGTGGACTAAAAAAGGGGGCATCTGAAGAGCCCTGGAGATGGAACCCACCAACCTCACTGGGTCCTGAGCTCTTTGAGAAGGAAGATTGAAGGGGCACAGCAAAACCTTGTAAATGTTTTTCTTTTATTTCCTGCTGGAATGGATTTCATGTGGAATTTTAGGCTGAGTGCAATGATCCATTAAAGCAAAACAGAAGGAAAGGAAATGTAGGAAAATGTAGGGTTTGTTACCTTTTTTGTAATTTTTCTTTTCTTTTTGTGTTAAACTTGAAAAAGAGAGAAATAATCTGGGACTTTCCAGTTTAGCTCTCTTCTCATTATCCTGGCAGAATTACAGAAAGAATGCAAAATCAGGCAGTGTCTATATTCTTCTAAGGTAGAACTCTTACTAAATTAGAGGTAGAACATTTTAGCAGCAACGTGATTTCTTGAACATGATTAATAATTGGAATTTCTGTCCTAAGAGATTACTGGTGGAAGGCAGCACCCGGATGGGTTGCCCAGACATCTGGTGGGATGCAGCAGGGATCACTGCAGCATTGCCACTCTGTCTTGTGCTGTGCAAGGTCCCTGTCAGGGTTTCATGGGTTTTCCTGCCCTTCTCATCAGACTCTGGGCTAATGAGATTCCTTGCAGAAGAAATCACACAAGATTTAAGGCCCTAAAAACCAATCACTTTCAAAGAGCAGTTAAAAAAATAAAAAGTGAAAAATTTTTACATCTCTATGTTTTATAGAGTGCCTACCTATGCAAGTTGCCTGCTACAACTGATAGTGAGAACATGTTTGTGCAGCAATGTTATGGTTGTCTGCTTGTGTGTTACTATATGTAAAAAAAGGTGGTACTTTGAATATTGAGGCTCTGTGCTGTTTCACATGGTGTCTTGGAGGAGCTTATGCTGTGTTTTTCCCGACTGACTTGTTTGCCTTTACAGTTTCAACAAATAGAATGTTTTACAATGAACAGAGGATACCTGACCAAGCAGTCCCAAAACAATTCAGGCAACTGACAGAAGGCAGAGCTGTCTGCTATGAAAATGTTATGAGTGCCTACATTTTTTTCTTATCTCTGGAATCCACTTTACATTAGCTTTGGAGAGTGATTTTATCTTTAAATATGAATTAGACAATGTTGCCAAGACAACCTCTCTTCAAGCTTTAATTTTTTGTCACCATTGTGTGCTGAACCTCCACTCAGTCTCCCAGAGCAACTGGTCACTCTCTTTTCAAGTGGGATTTGATTTGATGGAGCAAAAAATTCCAAAAGTAGGATTTTTTTGGCTCCTTTGCAAGTCACTCCAGCCAGTGTTCCTGTGTCTCCAGGGCTGGAGGAGGCCAATCACACTGGCAACTGTACTCCAGCACAGGAAACAAAATGTTTGGATAAGGTGAAGCTCTGTGGTTGATTCCTGCTTTCCCAGCCAAGGCATGGATATCTACATAGGAATGCAGAGCCAGTGGCAGCATCCCTCCTCCCCAGGCTGTTGCACAGGATTACTGCTGGACTGTTGATTGTCAATGCAGCACTGCTGTATTTTAGGCTATCAGAGTTGTGCTCAATGTTTTGCATTCCCCACAAGTATTTTATTAAATATTACCTTTTGTTAAAGCAGAATGATTTCTGTGGCTTGGTAGGTGCTCAGGTGGTTTGTAAGTACTAGCTGTCCTGCTGCTGGCAGGATGGGGAAGAGGATGTGGGGTTCAGTTACCTGTCATTGTTCCCTGCCACGAGAACTTCTGATAAATCACAGAATATCCTGGGCCAGAAGGGACCCACTGTGATCATCCAGTCCAATTTCTGGCCCAAACAATTCCATCCCGTGCATCCCTGAGAGCATTGTCCAAATGCTTCTGGAACTCTGGCAACCTTGGGGCTGTGCCTACTCTTTGAGGAGCCTGTTCAGTGCCACAGCACCCTCTGGAGGAAGAACCTTTTCCTGATACCCAAACTAAAAGTCCCCAGGAAAGCCAGTGATCTACTCAGCTGTAGATTACTGAGCTTTGCCTCAGCATAACAGCATGGGAGAAGATACTGGCTCTAAAAAGCTGAAATTAAATATAGCTCTGTCTTGTCAAAGGGGGAGTGACCAACTCAAATCAGATTTGCCTAAATATAGGCTCTGTTTGTCATACGGTAAAATTAAATTCCCTTTTCATTTCTTACAACCTCAGTCTCTTTTATGCCCCTTTTTTCCTACTTCTCACGCCTTTGCCAACAGGCTGTGTTTTCCCAGGTGCTTCTCTGTACTGTCACTCTTTCAGCTTTATTAAAGAGGGGTTGTATTGTTCTGTCTTAAAGTTGCAAAGCAAGCTCTGGCAAAGTGATGTTTTAATTAAATATAACAGTAGAGATGACTCTTCTTCTATTCATAAAAGATGAAAGAATTTTCTGGAAAGGTTTCTTTGCTCCTTTACTGCCACAATAAATTTGTTTCTTCAAGGAACATGGCTGCATTGGTGCCAAGGGGATGGCCAGTGTTAGCCAAGGGTATGATAAAACAGCAGGGAGTGCCTTAACTTTGGTGGGGACATGCCCTGGGCATAGTCCACAGGGGTGAGGGCTTAGCAGGGATCTAAGAGCCACTCCTGATTCTTCCTGTCTGGGCCTTCAGGAGCTGCAATCTCAGATTGTTTACCAAGAAGCAGCTGAAAGGTGAACAAGACAGGAATTCATCATCCTGCTTGAGATGAGACTTTATCCAGTGACAGGCTTATATGATCACTGGTGTTCTGAACAGTTTGTGTTTTTCACAGAGAGAAAAACAATTTCCCCTTGAAGGATTTTTTTTTGTCAAATATTTACAAAGTTTAAATTTATTTTTTTTATATTGCATCTGTTCTTTCCAGCAGAGAGGCATAGAGGTCAAAGTCTCTGCTGCATCTGTCTCCTAAAAGCCCTTCCCATGTTCTGAAGGGTTGGCTGCAGCTGAGGGACTGCTTTTCCAGTTTGCAAGTTTAATGTGGCTTTCCTGTTACATTTATGAATGTGGAATCCGTTGGTATTTAAGATGATCTGTAGTGAATCCACAGCAGAAGCATAAATATTTATTGCTAATCTTTTTCTTGCAATTGATGAACATTTTGCACATGGGCTCCACATCTCAGGGTTTTTTTTGTATGTTTGAGGGAGGGTTGTGGAAAACTCATCAAAATTTACTGAATAAAGAAATGCAGATTATATTGTGAGCTGCAACGTCCTACAGTGAAATTGATTGTTCTAAATGCAGTACATTAGAAGTTGTTTCATCCAGGACATAAATGGTATTTCAGGTTTTGAAAAGAATAATTATCTGAGCTGACACATGAAAGAGCTCTTCTTTATCTAATGGAGCTTTTTTGTGTGTGTGTTTTAACCTGTTAAAGATAACTATGGGATTTATTTAGTGTGTGGAATTGCCTGATAACCTTGGTCTGTCACACAGAGCCATTAGGATCTGTCCCAGAGGTGATCTACCCATACTTTTCCCGACATATTAAGTAAGTACAGGTCTTGCATCTCTGCATCTTTTTTCTTTGAGGCATCTTTGTGAGTGGTAAAATAGAGCCTGAAAAGTTCCCCCGAGTCTGCTGCTGTTTGAGCCCTCTCCCAGGAGGGGAGGCAGCGCTATGACTCCTTGCTGCTGTTGCCCCTGATGTGGCACAGGACAGTGTTTGTGGCTGTAACTGCACGTGGGTGACACAAGGCAGAGAACGCACAGCTGTGGATCTGGGCTGTGTTTGAGGATGGAAATTGTCCAGTCTGGGTTTGAAATGCAGCCAGAGCATAACTGCTGGGTTAGGTCAAATCTGAGGTGCTGATAGCTCTGGACAGACCTTGGTTGGAAAAACAGGCTCCAAGCTTTGTCCGTCTGTGCAAACCAGCTTCCATACCCAGGGTAAGGGACTGTCCTCCCCTTTTCTTGACAGCTATGGATCTCAGAGACTGACAAACACAAATCAGCTCCCTCTTGGAGAATATGGAGAACAAAGCCTGTACTGTGGTGAAGTCAATTTTGCGGTGCAGCCAAGCTCTAAAGTCTTTACGTGCTCTCTCACTTTCTTTCCTGAACTTGTATTTTTTTTTCTTTTAGTAGAAAAGAAAGATTTGGAAACTCTTGGAAGGTAGATTTGGAAACTCTTGGAAATGTAAAGACATGGAAACCAATTGTCTTGGTAAACTAGTACAAGAAAGGGTTTAAACAATTCATTTTTTCCCATAGAGATACAGCAATAGAACTATTAAGAACTATTAAGTTCTTACCAAGAACTGCTACTAAGAATATTAACCTTTTAGTGAATTGATTTAAAGGAGAAGAAAAAGATATTTAACTTGCATTTCTTTTGACAGACAATAGCAAACATATTGTTTGTTAATTTTTTAAAAATTTAATGGCTATCTAAATTATAGAATGTAAAGGTTTGGGTGTGGGGAGGATATAGAAAGAACTGAAGCTGTGTCTGAAACAGATGGAATGTGTGAGAAAAACATACGTTTATTGCAATGATCTGTGACCACAACGGATAAGATTTGGAGCTTTATGTTTTGTATTCTTTACCAACCAAACCACAAAGAAAAATTTACCACAGCCTTGTGGACGCACTTTTAGAGGTCTAGGAAAATTACAGCCAGGGAAATGATTCCCAGGCTGCAGTTTCTCCTGGCTCTCTCAGATCGTTCCCAGGCTGATAACATGTTCAGCTCCAATAGGGAGGATTCTTCCCAGGATGATAGTTTTGTCAAAATAGAATGGAATTAATAACATAGATTAATACCTGGTGCCAACTGTGGGACCCGTTCTGAAGTACAGTCCCAGAGGCACTTCTCCAACTATCCAGTGAACTACTGTCTTGTCTTAGTTCCACGGAACACCCTATAAATACGAATCTTGTTCTCAATGAAAAAGCCTTCTTTCCCCAAGGAGGTCTGCATTGCTATCATTGCTTCTCTAGCTTAGTAGCGACACAGCCTCATGCCCTTTTCAATTGCTTTCCAAAACTATGCCAACTGATTACTTTAATTTTTTCATATTTATAAAATACTTAGAAGATAAGTTTAGAAGCATAATAGTAGACAAATGTAGTTTAGCCAAGGAATTATCTCTAATTGGTGTCTGTCTGGGCAAGTAGAAGACATAGGGTCATCTTAAATACTCCCCTAAATATTCTAAAGAGACATGGTAACTAAGTTTATAAGAGTTTCTATAAGGTGATGAGATATAAATATTTTTGTAGTTGGGTTATATGCAAAATAGTGTTCTTAAATGGTAGTAATTGTTGCTTTATTCAGAGTTCCACTGTCTGATTCCTAACATCCTGAAGGTGTCCCAACAAGGATTGCCCCCTCCCAGCAGCAAGCCCTTGAGGAGTGGTCCTTGCTTTTGAGGTGAGCCCTGGGAATTCCATGGCTTCCAAATTCATTCTGATCACGTTGTAATAAATCTTTAAGTAAGCTTGTGCAGTATGTGAGCTGGTTTTGAACCTTATTGGGCAGCAGAGACTCCTCTGACCAGAGAACTGATGTGTCAGAGTTGTGCCATACTCTTTACGCACATTTGAAAGTTTACTTTGCATCAGTAGTTCCATTCAGTGTGGGAAAGTGAGCTCTTATCCTCTGTGTTATTCAGGCACTGGAAATCCATGGCTTGTATTTCTGTGAGCTTTACAACTCTCTGTGATCACAGAAGTAGGATCCCCTTGAAAGATGAGAAAGGATGTGCATACTGGTGTTCCCGGGTTTGCAGAGGTAAAAGGGGATCTCATGACTGAAGATAACCACATTACACTCAATGTTCCCATTGGAGGGAGAGTAAATCCAGAAGGTGCTTGTTTTCGAGCTATCTACCTGTGCTAATTTTGGCTGGGATAAGGTTCTTTTTCTTCCCAGAGGCTGGACTGAGGTTGTGTCTGGGTTTGTGCTGAGCATGCAGCTGGTAGCACAGAGATGTTTCTGCTCTTAGTGAGTTTGGACAGAGCGCCTTGCCCCTTGTCCGGCCATGCTGGAGGGGCTGGGAGGCCTGGGAGGGGACATGGCCAGGACAGGTGACCTCAGCTGACCTAAGGGACGTTCCAGACCATGTGACACTGTGCTAAAGATACAAGGAGGTGGGGGACAAGGAGAAAGGGGGGAAGTTTTAAGTAATACCGTTTGTTTTCCCAAGTCCATGTTACATGGAATGAGGCTCTGCTCTCCTGGGAAAAGGAGTGAGTGGCTGTGGGGGGCTTGATGGCTGGAGTTAAACTATGACAGTGGCTGAAGTCATGTTTTTCCTTCACTTCATAACTAACCATATAAAGGAAGTAAATATTAGTCATCATTTTCAACAAAACAAAGAGAATACTAGAATGCTGTAGTATGGGGCCACGTGTCTATCATTTATTTCAGTTGCATTTTGAACCCACACTTAGTTTAACATTGGGTTTGTTTCTCCAGCCTTTCAGTTGTCCTTCATCCTGCTAAGATGAGTGAGCACTGTGGGTTTTTCCATCTGTCCTGCAGTACAAGGCAGCCATGAAGCTACAGAAAACAATTTTTTAAGTCTAGGAAAAAAAACCCCTCATATTCTGTTGAGTCTCAATATTTACTGTTGACAGAATAAATGTACTCTTGAAAAAAAATAACTCTCCTGGTATTTTGCTCTATTTTTACAGGGTTGGTGTTTCTCCAGAACTAAGTGTGAGTGAAGAGATAAATTCATGTGGTTTGCACAATAAAGTGTTTTATCTATTTTCACTTGCTAAAGCATACAGAAAGTTAATCTGTCATTATGAAATCCAAAGGAAAATAGTCCATTTGGGTATTAATGCTTGATGTTTTCTGCAAAAAATCAATACATTTTCAAGGAATTTTACAGCATTGATATTTTGTTAAGCAAACACATCTGTTTCCAGATGTGGGTTGTTCAGTTTGTCCAGGGTGTCTCAGCACTTATTTAAGCCGTGAACTCCCACACCCAACCCTGTATTTACCTAATTTACCAGACTCTCTTCCTTCAGTGATCCTTTATGCTTCTGTACTTGCCACCTACTGCTTCATCCACAAACTAGATAAATTTATTTTCCTGGACCCAACACCACAGGCATAGCAAGTCTCTCTGAACTGTCACAGGTCCCATGTAAAATGGCCTTTTAAAGTTGTGTTTCTGGTTGTTGTAAATCTCTCTATTTTCTCTCCCAGTGCAGAACAGAGTGTTTCAGAACAAGTCTTGTTAGGGGAGCTCTTTGCAGGATGTTTGCAGCACTTGGAGGATGCTGGGGTAAGGTCTCTATAATGAAGGCAAACCTGACAACTTGCAGTTTTCTAGAATTCAATAAAAACTGAATGGATTTGGAAGCTGATGTACTGCCTTCTGGCCCAGAGGTTGTTGTGATGATTGGTGTTTTGATTGGATTGTGTAGAAGTAGATGAAGGAAAGTGAGGCACAAGAGAGAAACTAAAAGGCAACAGAAAAGCAGAAGAGAGGACAGTAAAGCAGAGGCAAAGAAACTGAGGAGTGGAAACCTCAGTTGCTCTGGGTTTACCCTCAGTTACTCTGGAGCAACTGAAAATTTTCCTAATTTAAATCAATATTAGGAGCTAAAAATTACATCATTAACCCAGGCAAAATCTTCCTGAAATGCTGCTGCTTTTCTCTCCAGGTACTGTTACTGCAGGTGGCACTCATCAAACTTTCCAGTCACTTTTAGCTCTATCACAGTCATTATTTTATCTTCTTTCTTCCACACAGGAGACTGGAGCAGTACTGTTGTGCTGTAATTGTCCTTTTTTCTTTCATTCAAACTCAGCTGGGTTCTCAGTTTCAACTTCTGCAGGACTCTTCATTTTCTTTCCCTCTGTATGAACTTCATCATCTTGACTCCAACCCCTGCACAGAATCACAGAATGGTTTGGATTGAGAGGGACTTTAAATAATATCTAAATCCAACCCTTTGCTATGAGCAGTGACACCTTCACCTTCCACCCTTCTAGGTTGCTCCAGGCCCCGTCCAACTTGGCTTTTGCCTTTAGCTCTCTTCTTCTCTCATTCATGAGACATATGTGTGAAATTTTAAGAATAATTTCCCTTTACACAAACTTCTCTGTAAAGCCCACTTTCACCTGAGTTCCCCCCTTGTTCACAGGATTGGATGCTCCTCAGCCACTTCAGCCATAATTTTTCTTTTTTTTTTACTCCTTTCCACACCAATTTTTGTGTATAAGGCAAAAATTATTTGAATAGAGCTGTCCACTCAATTCTGTGTCCCTTATGACTCCTTGTGACTCTCTGCCTGTGAGTCCCTCTGAAGTCTGAGTGGGGATATTACATGCATTGCACTTCCTGGCTTTGCTTCTCCAACTATTCTTTTTCTCTTAATTATTCCACTATTTCTGATGGAAACATAGGTAGCTGAGTATTCAACATGTCCAACAGCATTACCCATGTTTTTTGCCTTACATCTCATAAATGGCCATGAAATTTAAGGCTGGAACCTGTGATAAATGTGTTGCTGGGGTATTGTAGAAAATGTCCATAACTCTGACTGTGATCAGTAAAAGGGTATTTTCTTTCAATGTGATGAACTCCTAAACCTCTGGTAGGGATGGTGATCCTGAGACACCAGGCTGGTTAACTGGGAGTACTTTTGTATTGGTTCTTTTGAAGAATGAAAGTGTTGGCAGGAGTAGCATAACACTGGTTTAGTCTTTTATATTTGAATAGCATAGAAACTAAGTTCTATTACAATATTTGCATAAGTTATTCAGTATACAGAATTTTGTTTCAAACTTTTAAAGACATTACAATTACCTTAAACTGCAAAGACCAGTAAATCAGTAATGTATATTAATCCCAACTCCTATGCAAATATGCACACTTAACTTCTTTTTCTTCATGAACATTCACATATTAAAGAGACCAGGCCCTCCCTGCTGAGCTCTGACAGACTGGAATATGGTCAGGAGGCTGCCTTGAAATTAATTTTAATCCAAAGATGTTGCTGCCAATCCCTTCACCTCTCAGTGTCTGAAACCAAACCTCCCTTTAAAGCAGATGCTTGGCTGCGCCCATGGCCTGGCCTCTGACCTCTCCTGGCTGCAGAAAGCTTTCACTTGTATTTTCAGCAGCTGCTCCTGCCTGTTACCACCTCTATCTGGGACATTATTTCTACTTCAGGTCACTGTTTCTTTGGTGGTCGTTCTAAATTACTCACCCACTCCAGCATTCCAGTTGCAAGGTCACCTCCACCAATTTTTGATTATGACAGTACCACAGTCAGTACTGTGAAGATTTTTGGGTCTTCTGATGTACTGTTTTGTCTTTTTATTTGTCATCACATTGTTTCGTACTTGCATTTATCAGCTGTGTAATTCTACTGTCACTTCAGAGAACTCACAAAAAGAACCTATTTAGGTTATCCCTAGTTAGGCATCAAAAAGCCTCTGCACTCTGTTTCACATCTTCTTGATATTTCAGCAATGAACCATATTTTCCATTATTATTTAAGTCTGAATAGGAATGAGAGAAAAGTCCTTACTTACAATTCAAAATTCTGGTATTGGGCATCATGTCATGATGTTTGGAACAAGTGGGATCAAATGCTCTCAGGTCAAGTGAGCTGTTTTCCTGGTGTATGGAAAAATATAATTCACAAAAAAACCTCAGTGTGTGAAATGAGCTTCACCAACATCCTTTTCTTTTCCTAATAATTGCATGATAATTCCTCTAGATACAGAACAAAAGTAAGGAAAGAATTGGAGACTTTATTCTGAATACCTTTGCAAAACAGCCAGAGTTTTTTTGTGTAGTAATTAATCTCCAAGAACCACCAGCTTTCTGTATTTCCATAAGTTTTATGATAAAAACAATCTGCTAATAATGTTTTAAACATTTCACTGGCTTTTGTGTCATTACAGTTTTCCCTGTATAGTTAAGCATACGGCATTATTTGATCTACATTTTATGGGAAATAAAAGTTTCAACAAAATTGTGGAAGGCTCTTCATTGCAACAGGTTATAAAATCAGGAGGGATGGCACAAAGCAGCAGGCAGTTTTTCAGCTTTTTAGGCAGGATGTGTATCCAATTCATCTCCCCAGAGAGCTGAATCTATCCTTTGGTGGGACATTTGCTTAAGGATCTTCCACCCATGGTCAAATACCCAGGAAAGCTCTCCATGGGCCCCAGATTTCTCAAAGGTAGCATCACTGCTTGACTTTCCGATTATTTTTGTATTTACCTTGTTATTTACCCCTTGATTTTAAGTCTCTTCTTTGGGGGATATATTAAGTAGAAGGTACTTTCTTTCCTGTAACAATCAGTCTGGTGTTTTACAGACTGAAATTAAAAATGTGTTCTAATTGAGGTACTGAAAATAAAATTTTCTGCATTTCAGGAATCCTCAGAAGATGTTTCTCTGTGTTATAAAAGCAGCTATTAAATGTCTGTATTATCAGAATGGGACACCCGTGACAGCTTGGGAAGGGCAACTGGAGACACAGAGCACAGCACAGATGTTCCCTTCACTGCTGTCAGGTAAACAAGATGCTGTCTCTCTGGAAAAGGAATGCTGAACTCTTGGTAATCCCACAAGACTTTCTCCTGTGGCTCCCTAGGAACTATGCCTACTCCTGAAAAAAATTGTCCTGAAAGATTTTGAATTGGGAGCTGAGATTCTTTTTGAATGCAGTAGCCCACGCACCACAGCTACCCACAGGCCCTTTGAGGAACTGGGGAAACTCAATAGCAAACAACCAAACACCCAAATCTTCATTTTGTGTTTTGAAATCTGAAGGTTGTCCCCTTATTAGTCTGGGGAGCTCTGGAACGTGGAGACTGAGAAGCTGTGTTGCAGAAAAAATCCCCAGTTCTGAGGAGATGCTATTTGTTCTGGAAATAGACTCTACAAGGCAAGAAGATTTTAGGCAGGGTGGACCACATGAAGTCAAGCTGAATATTAACTGTTCAGATGGGGTGTCGAAGGAACATTATTTGCCCAGGGGAGGAGGTGGTTGCTAACATCGGAAAAAAAAAAAAAAAAAAGATGAAAAAAAAAAAAAAGGAAGGAATTTAATTTCTGTCAGTCTTTGCTCTTCTGGTGCTTAATATGTTTCCGGGGTTTTCCAACCATGCACATGAGACATAGAAAAGCTTTAGCTTCCCCAGAGTCAGTGTAATGTAATAGCATTGCCTGAGAACTGGGGGGAAATAATGGTTTTTCTTTCTTCCTCAGATATTCTTGGCTGAGAGATGGGTGGGTGTCTTGTGCAGACTGTAAGATCTTCTGTCTAACTCCTGTTCCAAAGTAAATCTGTTTTCCAGTCCTGTCTCCGACTTGTGTAGATTGCAGAAATCCATTCACATTTAGCAGTGAAATTTTCACTCAATCAACTCCTCTGCAGGAGCATTTCACTGTCTCAGGCTGATATATGAGGAAGCTCTGCATCTCTCCTTCTTGAGTTTGACCTTCCAGGATGGAGTCCTGTACCACATCCAGATCACCATCACTAGGAACATGGGAGCCTCTCAGGTAACTCTTCCCTGCTGGGAACAGTGCTCTGTTTGCTCTGTTTGCTTTGGTCCCTGGAGCTTTTCAGTGTCACAGTGAGTGGGAAGCAGGACATAAACCTGGTCTTACAGATGGACAGTATGTATAGTATTTTATATAGGCGGTATTCTTTTTCTGTAAGATTCTGTAGACCTGCCTACTTTTGGTGAAAGCTCCTGATTGATTGACTTTGTTTTCAAAGATGCAATTCAAGCCTGGTTACTTCTCTACATTCTTTTCTTTTGTGTTTAATTCAGTTCATTTAGGATTCTGTATGTGGGGGTGTGGGTGTGCACAGCCATACAGAGGTACATAAGTGATTGCACTTCTGGCCTTTTCTGGGGTTTTGGTGACAGCAGTGAGGGAAAAAAAAAATTCTTCCACATGTAATTTCTGAGTATCTTTAGGTGACCTGTCTCGGACTGATTTCTCTGTCCTTGAGGAAAAGCACTGCTGTCACCCACCGGCTCTCTTCTCTTTTTGAAACTTTAATTTCTGAACAGTGTAATTTGTCTAAATAGGAAAAGCTTTTACATTACCAACAAGAAATGTGAACCAGCATGTTTACCACCTGAGGTTACACATATATGTATAAAATATTCCTAGATTGAATTCCTAAATACAAAGCCTTTTTATTTGTCACCTGCCAGAAATTAGCATTTAAAGGGACTATTCTTTCCCTGGGCACCCTGCTCTGAAATAACTGGTTGGAGTCACCACTTTGTTTAATTTTATTGCTGTTGGTTTAGCTTACAAATATGTGGATGCATTTTCTTTTTAATAATATGCTTCAAGCAATGCCGTTTTTCTTTAAGGTAAAAATATTTCTGTATAAAATGTCACATCTAGAATATCACGTTTGTTATTAACCTCTAAGGAAGCCTGAACTTTTGTACTCAAAGTGAACAGGGTCACCAGAACAATTTGTTCTTTGTTTATCCTGTTCCACATCAACTTTAAAGATTTCCAAAGATCCTCTGGAATTCTGTAGGCTAGAAACAAATTTCCAAAAGAACAAGGGCTCATTATCTCTCACTGGCTGCAGTCATCCACTACCTAGATTCCATCCCAGTGGTTCTCCCATCAAGGGATTTGATTTTTCTGTGACTCATCTTCTGTAGACCACATTTTGGTTTTTTTTTTAATGACCTGCTGTTCGATTGGTATTTCTGCATCACTTTTCACTTCTGTCAATGGAGGTGAGGCTGACTGCTCCATGGATTTTTTTCTCCTCTGGCTCATGTGAACAGGCTATTTCTTTTCCTGGATTTTGATAGGAGGAAGTAACAGGGGAAGAACTAAAAATTGATTTGGTTTAAAAAAAGGCTAGGACTTCTTTTAAACTGAGCTGGATAGTAAGAGAACACGTTCTTCAAATTAACATCACCTGGAGACAAAATAGAGATTTGATGCTGCAGCAGTAGAACACTGTGGATTTTATAACTTCATGATCATTAAAAGTAGGAGTTTACTGCAAAAGAATGTTTGTAGTCTCTTTAGATGGTAGCTATTATGTCAGATTTTAGGACACTATTTACTTCTAAGGTGCCAAATTGAAAACTTACCCTTCTTTCATGAGTTTGTGCTTCTGACTCAAAAACTTGGGTGCCTTGTTTCATCAGTGGAAAATAATTTGTAGTATCTTCTGGTATGCACATTGTTAGTTTAGGGTGCAGTTTTATGTCATATTTTCCAGTTTCAATTTGGGCTCACTGATTTTCATGTACCACTAGGCTCTGTAGATCTAACAAACTACAATTCCTGCAATCATACATTGAAATTAGTTTGTAAGACTTTCACAGGGATTCAGTCATAAGGTGTGAGGGGCTTTGCTGTGGTAGTGTGATAACTAAATGAAACCATTGTGAGTAGTTTTTGGTGTGTACACTGCACAAAACTGTGTTGCTTTCAAATGCAGCATCTCAATATTAAACAAGACAAAAGTTTTCCCTTGTTCATTCTGAAAAGACAGATTGCTGTACTTTTTTTTTCTATGTCAACTTTTTCCATGCAAAGCTTCATACAGCACAGGAGAAAGTCTGAGCAAATAAGGTCTAAAATACACCCTGAAACTTCAGGCGTCATGGGATTGTCTCCTGCAGAATAAAAATGCCTTTGCCTTGATTGTTATTGCTGTGAATTCAGTGGAGACTGTGGTTGTGCTTGAGCCCAGTTCAGGGTCTCATGGCAAGCTAAGTCTATTCTGAAGGCCATCCACTCTATTTTTGATGAAAACTAGTAAAGAATTGTTCTGTATACATTATGCACTGACTCAAGAGGAAGCAAAAGTGATGCCTTATGCCAGCTGTGTTTGGTCATAAGGCAGGAAAGCACAATTGGATGGATGAGACTCACTGGGAAGTCACAGGAAGAAATCACAGGGCTAGATGTAAAAGCAAAAATAGCTGAAGTGATGGAATGAGAAATACACAGAGAGTGGGAAACTTTCTCATGGGTGTTTGTGTTCAGAGCCTTGTGTTGTCTGGTTTCTTTTCTTTCTCCTGAGGAAGTCAGCACAGCTCTCCTGGCAATCAGATGAAGACAGAGACTGAAAACTTCCTGACTGCACCCAGGCCAAGTGGAGAAGTACTGGCAGAGTGCTAATCCAGGGCTTCCAGTACTTATGGTACTGACTAGGCTTTTTAAAAATAAATAATCTCTTCACTTGTTATCAAAAAACCAAAAAGCCTGAGTTAAAATTAGGGTGATCTCTTCTGCTGTTAAAGCAAACAAAGAGAAAGATTTTATTTAATTCAGATGTATTCAAGTATTTTTGCCAGGTACTTATTCTTTATGTTTTACAGATGGTCAGATACTACAAGTTAGAATACACATTACTGCTCCTCTCTACTCCTTCCTGGTATTAAGAAAGAGAAGATTTGTAGTTGTGCATGATTGAAGTATTTATCTTTGTCCAGTTTTTTTTCCTTTCCATTTTACATTAGGTTTGAGAGGCATGTATTTAACAAGATAACTCAAATTGATGTGTGGCTTGACTACACATATATATATATATATATACACACTATTTCAATAACGAAGAAAGACAATGATAACTTTGACATAAAATCATACAATGACTGACAGCGATCAACAAAGAGATGGGACCCCTGTTTGCATAATGAAGAGACGAGGCCCCTGTTTCATGCAAGCATGAAGCCAATTTATTGATTTCACACATCAATACATACCTTTTCAACTACAGCTAAAAATAACACAACCACAGGACTGGTGTTTCTAAGTAACATTACTTAATCAGAAAGAGTTCTGCACAGACCTGTACAGACCAGCATAGGCACATATGGTCTTGCATGATTTAATCTAAAACAAAGCACACCAAGCTTACCTTATGCTTCCATATTCAGGGTTCTGCCTCAAGCTTGCCAGGGCTTGTGGCCTACCAAGCCTAGTACATCTACTTCAGCCATGAGCTGGGCAGTGCCCTGAGCCCTGCTCTCCAGCTGTATCTCTAACATTTGAAATTAAACTTAAAGTAGCTACTTAAAAAAATGATTGCTGATACTTTGTAATGATATCTTAAGGTCCTGTCCTTAACAGGTTTCTTTGAGTTGATCAGGGTGATAATAAAAATCTTGCTCTCCATAATACCCTGCTATATCTGATAGCGTGTGTACGAATCTGAAGTAGTATTTTTTTCCTTGGTTAGCAGCCTGATTCTACAGTTAGATATTTAAGCATGGAAACCAAAGAATCGGTCATCCTTGTAATTAGCTTTCTTTGGTTTTCAAGAGCCAGCAAAGAAAGGTTTGTCATTATTACAGGCAGATCACCAGTTCTGCTACGTTAAGGTTCTGAACCATTCTCTCTTTAAAGGTTGACTGTCTCCTGCAAGCTTTAAAGTACATGTTTTCATAAAGATGGCCTCATAAATGAATGTGTCTCATACCTGTGTTGAGAGTCATTAGAAACAGAGGGTATTTCTCACTCTTATTTTATTCTGGTTGAAAATAATACTAAGAAAATTGTTTCTTTTACAGAAATAACATCCTATCATTTTTCTCCCTGAAAGCCTCCAGTACTTCACCTCATTTGGTGTCTTTTCTCTCTGCAGAACTGTGCTGTTGGTACAGCTGGCATTGGGTGGATGTGTATTTTTACTGGCAGGGAATACACAGAAAAATGCCTTGCTGCAGAGAACACTGCAGAGGTCTTCTACTGGTTTGAACTAGGCTGGAAATTGTGCATATTTTCCCTGAAGAGTGAAACTCTTCTCTGCCTGAGCAGAGTTGACCAAAGGAGCTTTTCTGGTGGGAAACCAGCATTGCTGCTTCTCCCTTGGAGAGGCAGGTTGTCCTAGGCTTCATTCACATACAGACATTGTCTGATTTTCATGAGGAAAAGGTAATGTGTTTATCAGAAATGTTGGAAAAGGAGCGGTACAGTTCAATTTCTGCTGGAAAGATTGGGACAGCTTCTCGCTGGAACATGTGGTTGAGCAGTGTCCTGCATTAAAGAATTTCATAAATTCTTAAGAAATTATTACTAAATTTAATCAAATCTTGGTGAATTCACTATCAAAAAAATACAGCAAGAATTATCCTAGCCCTGTGAGAGCTGCCCCCTGAACACAGACAAGCACTTCTCTACTAAGCAGAACACTTTTCCTTTTGTGTGCAAGAGGTTTCTGTGGCTTTTCGCCATAATGCTGTTCCCATCCTTCAGCAAAGTCCTGATTTTGTTCTCATGGTGCTCTTTATCCACAGATTAGTGTGTGTGAGGTCACTGGATAAAAGCTTCATATCACCTGCTGTCCTCAGGGAATAGAGGTTGCATCCTCAAATCTGATTATTTGCTGAACTGGCTGTGCTGGAGCCAATGCTTGGGAAAAGTATTTTCAGTCCTCTTCAGTTCTTAAAATTGTTTATTGATGTATGGGTATTTATCCTTTTTAACAAGAAAACATGAAGTGTTGCAAGGTGACCAACTTTTTTCCCAGTAACCAGTTTTGTTGCGGTTTAGTTATTTTCGTTGTTTTTCCTTAAGTTGTACTTATTTTAATGTTCTTTGTACAAATGGTTTTTCCCGGTTACCCCCCTCTGTTATTCTCCCAGTTGGTCCACTCCAGGTCCCCTTTTCCCGCCGTTAGGCTTGTTTACTCCCCTAAGCCCCTCCCATCCTTCCCGAACCTTCCCTGTCAATCCCCTAAGCCCTATCCCCTCCAAGTTATCAATCACCTGTGGCCACGCCCTTTGTTCCCGAATGTTCACTGTCAGTTACTTGGTTGCTGTTATCAGATTGTTCAGTTTGAATTGTACCCCTCCCATTGTGTACCCTATTGGTTCCCTGTAAAATCACCCCACCTTGTGCTCCTCCCTTGGGTTCCCCCGATTGGTTGCTGTCTGTACCCTCCCCTGGGGGGAGGGCCCCTATTTAAGTTCGTGCATAACTGTTCTCCCTGCCTTTGGTTGCCTCCTTTCCTTGAGTTACCTTCTCCCCTGTTTTGCTTCCTGAATAAACCCTGTTCTTGGATCCAACCAAAGGTCTCTCCCAGCCCTTTATCCTTCACAGTCACGTCGCCGGTCACGAAGGCATCGGCCTTATCTGGACTTAGGGATCTTGGAGATCCCGAAGACAGACCGCTCCTGCCGCCTAGCCCACCGTGTGAGCTAGTTGGGTGGACAGTGAGTGCAGTGGTCAGCGGTGGGCAGCGACACAGTTTGACTTTCCAGGTATCAGAATTCTGTATGTTTGATCAATGCTTTTCTCCTTTTGACAGCTGAGTGTTGGTTACCCTGTGTCCTCTGCACCTGCACCAGACAGCCCAGACAGCACATCCTGCAACCCAGGAAGGTACTGGGTTTCCAGGGGCCTTAAAAAGGACCAAATCAGTCTGATTTGAACTGATGAGTTCACAGAGAAAATAATTTTGATTGGAGGGGTAGGTATTCAGTAAAGAAATAGTTCATAATATACACAGTCTACAAGTGTAATATTACTCCATGAAAAAAGGCAGAGGAAGCTAAATCCTTCAAAGCAGCTCAGTGGTAATAGGAGTACAAACTTGTGTGCACCTGTGCCTGTTGGAAGTGTGTAGGAACACTTGGAACAAGAACCATGCCCCAGAGGTTTCCCTGTGCTGTGGGCTGGGCAGGCTGGCACTGAGCTCTCAGCACTGTGTGCTCTCAAGGTGGTATTTTTCAACAAATTCAAGACCCATATTATTGTACATTGGCAACAATGCTGGAAAGCAGATACTCAGAACAAGTCTGCCAGCACAACGGACTGACTTTATTTGGGGATTTATTAGGAAATGTGATGGAAAAAGTAAGTTCTGCCTGCCATATAGAGCACATAGAGTCAGAGGCTGCTCATTGTGGTGGTGATGAAGAAAATAAAAGCAAATAACACATGGATGTAATTTTCCTTTATTTGTAGAAGGCCTCCACAGTCAGATCTGATACTTCCTAGAAGAGACAAAAAAGAATGTCCCTTGTACCCATCCTGCTTTCGTCTTTAATTGAATTATAATCACCCCCATTGCTCTTGTAGAGAAAGCTGGTGGTAAAATGCTACTTCAGAGTGTTTCTGGCAACACAGAACTTTGCTTAAAGGTTATTAACAGTCCTAAGTGATCTAGTGTTCTAGAGGTGACTTCAGGAGTAATTATGGGATATTCTAATACTAATATACAAAGAACAAGGAAAGGATGTTTTTATTGCATTTGGATTGCAAATTGGTGGGGGGTTAAGTCCACCCAAGCTATCACTTAGACAAATGCTCTTTGGTTCAACTTTTCAGGCCACTTGTAGGGCAAAGTGGACTGTTCATAAGTCAGTTAAGCCTTGTCAAAATAATAAAAAAAAAGACTTATTTTTGTCAGATTTGATAAAAAGTGAATATTTTTGCTGCTTCTTGTAATTAAAACAAAATATATTGCTAATTTTTAACTTTTTAAAAAGGCATTTTTGCAGGTACACCGGGGGATAAATTTGTGCTGCATAGAAATTTTAACTCAATTGTTGGTACTTATTAGAGGAGTGTATACACAATAAAAAGAGTTTACTGAAGAGCAACTTGAGAGGTGATATTCTGTTTTTTGCAGCTAATTAAGTGCAGAAATGAAGAAGTGGTGCTGGGATTTCCTACATGGCTGACAAACACAGAGAAAAATTCAGCTGCTGAAATTGGAAATAAAGACAAATTCAATAATTAGCTAAGTGTGTTGGGTATAGGCAGATGTTTGGTTGGGTTTTTTTTAACTGTCAGGTTTTGCATATTTTGATTTTGCTGAAGCATTGATAATTTACACTGAGATGGTGGAAAAAACAGGATATAGTGGACTGAAAAACTGAAGTGATACAAAAAAATCTTCAGTAGTTGGCAGACAAATGGAGTCTGGAGAGATGAAATCCTCTGGTGAGGTCACTTGTTTTCAAAGGTCTTGGTAATAACCAAAAAGTGAAAGGAGTGAGAAGCAAAGAAAAACTCATATTCTAACCCCTCAGTCAAAGAGTTTGGATTTAATCTTATTATTGACTGAGTTTTCCATAAGCTAAGCATTAAAATATATTAA
>VXBI01013453.1:50194-173026 GCA_013397375.1 Toxostoma redivivum | reverse complement strand
TTTTCTCTGGAGGTAGACATGTTTGTAGAAGGAATTTTTTATAGAGCCAAGGGTCATAATGGAATTAAGGATTAATTCCTTCAGGAATTAAGGCATTCAAGGCCTATTCTGATGCAGTCAGTCCATGGCAATCAGCAGAAAGGTGCTTGCTGAGTGCACTCTGGAGAAGATTCCCACAACACCTAGCCTCACTTAAGTTGTCCTCCTTCTGTCAGGTTGACCTCATTTAGCTTGCAACAGAGGATGAGGAGTGATGGACATTGAGGATGAGGAGTGATGGACATTGAGGATGAGGAGTGATGGACATTGAGGATGAGGAGTGATGGACATTGAGGATGAGGAGTGATGGACATTGAGGATGAGGAGTGATGGACATTGAGGATGAGGAGTGATGGACATTGAGAACAAGCCAGCTAACATTCAGCAGGGAGTTCAAGACTCTTGAGATGGCTGCAAAAACCATTGGCAGGAATGGAAATTGGGATTTATTTTTCTAGCACGTCAAACATATGCCAACATGAGTGATTCACTGGCTTATGTTTGGAGTCAACAGGATCTGTGCATTTTGGGAAGCAGCTTTCCCAGCCCTCAGTTTTATGACTGAGGATTCTACAGCGTCCTCCAAGGTTTTGTGGTCTTGGAAAGCCCTGATGGTAAGACTAGAGAATGATACAATTTACACTAGAGCAGGCTGCCCCATCCAGGCAGGAATAAAATCCCAATTTTTAAATCGTATTCTTTGCCTAAATGGATGTATTTTCTACAGTGGATCCTCCCCTTATTCTGGCTTTAGAAATTTACACTTGGGAATCAGGAAAAAATCCAGCTTCATCTTTCTGTTTTGAGTGGTTGTCACACCAGGAGATAAATCGTTAATGAGAACGTGGCAAACTCTTCTTTCAGAGCATCGCATGCATATTTTATCTGTAATGTGGGAATGGCCTAATTTCGAGTTTGATTGAAAGAAATTTATCCATTCTCCAAGAAAATGGTCAAATATATTCCTTCCTTAAGCAGATAAACAATTCTTCTTCCCACCTTGAGTGTTTGCAAGTACAACCTAAAAATTCCACTTTTATTTCATGTACTTTCTCCTCATGTCCACAAGAATGAGGAGTTTTGAACTCTTCATATTCACTTATTTTACACTGCTCTTGGCTTTTGAAGGGTGTCTGTAACAGATCACAGCTTTCTTTGCAAAGAGTATTTGGTCCAATGTCTGGCTTTGAAGAATTAATATACCCACATTATTTCAAAGCATAACTGTTGATTGATGTGAAAGGATTGTTGCTCATTGTTGAACTGTTGTATTTTTTTCTGTGCACACAGCAGGGGAGAAGCCAAAAAAAGTGTGGCAGGTGGGGTTGGGGAGCTGCTGTGTTTTGGTTTTACATTTGTTGAACTTTCTCAGCAACTTCAAAGACTTTCTGTCTTTTCTGAAGCACTGTTGCACTCTTATCTGTAACCAGTGCTTAATGTTCATCTTTTTATCATTTCAGTCCACAACCAAGCTTTTATACAAACAAATCAGCATCGGCTGCAGTGATATAGATGATGTATCACTGGCTGTGGTGAGATATGTACATTTATCATATAACAAGTGACATGGAAGGGATTTTGCAAAATAGTCTGTCAAAAAGTGATGAGGTTTCTAGATGCTCTTTTCTCTGAAAAGGGGTTATAAAAGTGTTTGTTTTCAAAGAAGGGTACTTTAATCTGTCCTAGAACTATCAGTAATGCCAGCTGCTTTTCTCCTCAGTTTCTCTGAAAGCCTGCTGTGCTCCTCTGAAGGTGTGCATTACCCTTCCTAATTAAATCAGGGTGATCAGCTTGTTGAATGTACAACTAAAATTCAAGCAGTAAATTTTTATAGTTGTAAGAAAATAGTAAGGAATTTAATTATGCACAGAAACAAAGTGTTTTCTGGACTTCTTCCTATTATTCATAATTGACTGTCTTTAATATTTTGTGGTCATTTTATGAGCTTCATGACCTCTGTTTTTCTGAGTGCTATCAAAGTTCTATAGTTGTAGTTTAGAGGCTGAAGGGTCTCTCATCTGCCTGTGATTTACATGAATCCTGCAGGAATGTAACTGCATTAAAGGTGTCGGTCTCTCTGGCAAATCAAATGGAAAATGTTTTAAGAATGGAAGTGTTTCAAGAAATTAGTGTGGGGAAGACGGGCAAGAAGCTCTTCCTGGCTCTGTGCTTCCCTTATCCACAGATCCCAGAAGCCGTTTGTCTATAGGGAGCCAGCTGGGAGCTGAAGGGCATCAAGGCAGTTGATGCTTTTCCACTGAGGGGTCTGTGTACTTCAGTGACAACAATATTGATTCAGTTGCCACTGAAGGACATCCCAGTCCAAATGGAACCTGTGTCTTTCATAGATGTGCATCTCTGGAAGGGGGTGATTCTGTCCCTCTGCCCTGGTCAGATGAGACCCCCTGGCAGAGCTGCCTCCAGCCCTGGGGCCCAGCTCAGGGAGGACCAGGAGTTCTTGCAGTGAGTCCAGAGGAGGTCATGGAGTTGCTCCAAGGGCTGGAGCCCCTCTGCTCTGGAGCCAGGCTGGGAGAGCTGGGGGTGTTCACCTGGAAAAGAGAAGGCCCCGGTGAGATCTTAGAGCCCCTGCCAGTGCCTTAAAGGGCTCCAGGAGAGCTGGAAAGGGACTGGGGACAAGGGATGGAGGGACAGGACACAGGGAATGGTTTCCCACTGACAGAGGGCAGGGTCAGATGGGATACTAGGAATGAATTTTTCCCTGGGAGGCTGGGGTGGCACCACAGCATGCCCAGAGAAGCTGCGGCTGCCCTGGAAGTGCCCAAGGCCAGGTTGGAGCACCCTGGGACAGTAGAAGGTGTCCCTGCCCATGGCAGGGCGTAAAACAGGATGGGCTTTAACATCCCATTAACCCAAACCATTTCATTCTTCCATGATTGTCTTTCAGTTGCAGATGACAAAGAGCTCATCACTTTTTTTCTCTCTCTCTCTCTTTGTAATATTGTTGAGCCAGGAAATTTGGACTGCCTGAGGCTACAGACATCGGTGTGATCTGATTGTACGTGCAGGAGAAGCCACATTAAAATGAGCAGTTACATAAAATCAAAACAAACTTGGAAGAGCTAATGGATTTCTCTTTTTAGCTGTCTTTCTGAGAAAGGTAAGGGATAGCTGTGAGCAGCACTCAGCAATGTCTCCAATCTGGGCCTCATTTCTTAGTAAACTCTTTTTCTGAGAGCTCCAGAAAGTGAACTAAAGCCCAGAGAACATTAATTTCCTTAGAAGTCTAGGCTCTAATTAAAGGCTTACGAGAAAGTGAGCAAAAGAGAATCCATGCTGCTGTATCAGGACTGTCCTTTGAACATGAGGGAAAGGTGATTTCCTGAGTAGCACCATCCCTGCAGCACTGGGAATCCCCACTGCACATGGCCCCAGCTGAAGGGGCTCAGAGCTCCCTTAGAAGAATGTCCCAGGAGATGGCTTTGAGGCCCAAGATTCGGGTTTGCAGTCACATTTTTTCCTCCCTGATGTACCTTCTTGGAGAGAATCTAGAGCTCTCAGGTTTTAATCCTGCCTATTTTGGCAGTGAACAAGGGTAGGTGTGGCTTTTGGAATCCCAGTTTTACAATATCTGCACTAGCCTGTGTGGTTACCAGAGAAATTATGCTTGAGCAAAACATGGGTATTGCTGGGGAAAGAGGAAAGGCAAACCCAGGGTTCCCTACCCTGCACAGACAAACCTTCTTGCTCCAGGAAAAGGGAAATCACACAAAGCTGTCTGCCTCTGCCTGTGCCATGTTCCATCTGTAAAAGCTCAGCTCTGAGCAGTGACTTCAAGATTGGTTTCTTCTAACTCTCAGTCATTTTGACTGTGTTTTCAATAAGACTCCAGCTTCCAGAGTTTTCTTTCTGTCAATTGGAGCTGGAAAGGGTGATATCAGATGGTAACAAAGAATGCAGGGGAAATTAGGGTAAGAAGATTGCATCTGCTATTTATTTCAAAATTAAAAATGATCCCTGGACATTTTTAGAGAACTGAAGCTGCTAGCGATCTTGTCTGGTACTAAGCCTGAACTGGAGAAAGGCTTGCTAGTTACATTGAAAATTAGCCAATTTTTTAATTGAGAGTCCTTTCATTCAATTAATTTCCATCATTTTTCATGGCTGATTTTGACAAAGCATTGCCAAGAAGACAAATAGTGTAGAAAATGGTTTGAGGTTAGTTACTTAGAGGCGTCTAAAAACCCAGGTATTTTAGTGTTTTATAAAAGCACCGGATAACCTGAGTGCCTCGGTGTGAACTCTGCAATATTTTGTACTCAAGCCTGGCTTTTACTGAAGTACAAAAGAGGTAAGATGTTGAGTGTATCATTTTTCCATGTGTAACCAAAATACTTTTTCTCCTGGTGGTGGCAGTGCTGGGTGAAAAATTCTGACTGAAGAGCAAGATCAGAAAAAAGTCCTAATTTATTTTGTAATTGTAACTGACCCCTCCATCAAATTGACATATTTTGACTACACGGGGATCAGTTCTTCACAACACACATTGGAGAGATGCTATAGAGAAGAAATAAAATTAAGAATAAGTTTAGAAGAACTTAGAAATGCATTTTTCCAGGAACTCTGTTCTTCAGGCCTTTTGACTGTAATAGATTTTATATTCTTCCTGATTTTCAACATATTGTGCAAAGGAAGCTTAACAACGTGTCTTTGTCAATGTAATTTGCACAGTTTTAGGTTTTTTGAAGTGTTGAGAAATAGGTCACTTCCCCTGAATTCAGCAGTCAGTTAGTGGAGCTGAAGGTTAGGAAAAGTTTCAAAGCCTCTTTTGTTTTTCTTTTTTAAGCCATTATTCAACCTTGAAATGAAAACTCACTCACTAAACTATGCTAAATAGTTCATTGCCCTCGTTTCCTGATGAACTAAATGGCCTTTTGGAGATATTTATGAAGATGACTTACCTTTTTGTTATGCACAACAGTCACACTTTCTCATCCGTGTAATGGAAACAAGAGAGACCCAGGCTGAGGACTCTCTGAAATGGTTTAGCTATTTTCCAATAAATATACAGTTTCAGTACAAGACTTCTACATTTTAGAATGAATCAAAAGATAAACTTCTTTCCTAAGAATTTGAATTTGAAAATGTTGCACTTCCTTGGAAAACTTAGGATTTCTGCAAGCAGGAAGGAGTCAGCTGTGCTGCATGTGTGTCAGGCTGGGGGTGAGAAAAGGAAGGAGAGGCTCAGAATTTGCGTGATCCCTGAGCTGGAGGGCAGGGAGTGGAGAGGGGCCTTTTGAGCCATGCTGAGGGTGCTGTGTGCTCCGGAGAGACGGGGGAGGCGTTCTGCACAGAGAGAACTCAGTGATACGCACCTTGCTCAACCTCTGGAGGAAAAGAGAAGCCGGAGGGGAAGGGACACAAGCGGCATTGCGGCTGAGTTACTGCCGTGCACAGGAACGGGGAGCACCCGGCAGCACATCCTGCCCACCTGGTGCTCCGCTGGCGCATTCTTTGTGCACACCTTGTGACGCCTGATGCTCACCTGGTGCTCCCCCTGCCGCACACCTGCGCGGCCGCGAGCGCGCCTGGACTGCGGCCACGGGGCACCAGGGGGCGCTCCCGCACCGCCTCCGCGCCCGGCGGGTACGGGAACGGGGAGAGGGAAAGGGATGGGGATGGGCGGGGAATGGGGAGAGGGAATGGGAACGGGAACGAGAACGGGAACGGGACTGGGGAGAGGGGAAAGGAATGGGGATGGGCGGGGAATGGGAATGCGGAGAGGGAATGGGAATGGGACTGGGACTGGGGAGAGGGAAAGGGAATGGGAATGGAAAAGGTAATGAGAATGGGGAGGGGAATGAGAATCGGAGGGGGGAAAGGGATATCATGGAAATGAGAGGGGTACAGGAATGGGTATGGGAATGAGTATATGAGTAGGGAGTGGATGCAGAAGGGAATGAGGAGGGTGATGGGCATGGGAATGGAAAGAGAGACGGGGATGAGGACGGGCATGGGACAAGGGATGATGTTTATCCAAGCCCCTAGCTTGGGCATCTCCCCCACTCACAGAGACAAGCTAAATGCATCACTTACCAAAAGTTTTACATGCAGATAAGATTCCTATAGAAAATGAGTGGGGGAAATGGCTTTTTGCATTACCATGATTTGTTTGGGTTGTTTTTCCCCTGTAGAAAATAACTACTTAATTCCTGCCCTGTGCACAAACATAATTTCAGTCATGAAGAAAGCTTTTGGAAACCATCCTTTAGTTTTGAGACAATGCCTTAACCCATTTAACATAATAATTTCTCTAAATCTGGAAACATTTCCAATCTCATGCAAAACTTTGGCTTATTCTATTCAAAGGTAATATTCAGCAATGAGTCTTTTATTGAAATTTATTTACTAATTCAAATATGTAGTGAGTAAACAAAACAAAGTCTACTTGGAAATTAAAGGGTGTTTTAAGGCATTGCAAAATATGAGTTGATCTTTAATGTACAAATACAAAAAAGTTATTTGCTTTTTATAGAAGTCCTTTGGAAAATGGTTTGCAGGCAGTTAGATCAAAAAGGAAGTTTATATCTGGCATGCATATAATGTGTTTAAATTATAGTGTTTCTTCAGCTATGGGAGAATAGAAAATTCTTTTACTGAAGCCTTTGTGATTTGTGAGTCTTCCCTGCTGGCTTTAGCAGTACTTCTAAACATTAGGGTAGCAAAGATTGTGACCATTTGTCGGGAATGTGCATCTTTTCCTTACTCTTAAACCAGCCTTTCTCCATCTTCATAGCAGTGTTAACAAGGAAAAACAACAGAAAAAGAAGATTTCTTGAAGAAAACTAATAAAAGTAGCCTTGAGCAAAAATCCGGAGGAGGGAATCTTCCTTGGAGGCTTGGGATGGATTTGGCAGGAGTGGCTCAGAGTCACAGATGGGAATTATCCAGCAGAACCTTCCTCGCAGTCCGCAGGAAATCAAACCAGCCTGACAAATGTCTGGCTGCACACTCCAGAACGACACTCAGGAATGCTCTACCAACATCTGCTCTTGCTTCTGTGGCTGTGATAAGAGACAGTGAAAAAGAACATGTGCAAGGGAGCCAGGAAATCTGATTTGGAGCTTTCTCATGTACTCAGAACAAGAGGAGGGAAGGAAGCCCAAGATGGAAACCAATTTTTAAATCGAACCTTAAAATTCAAATGATGAGTAAAAATGTCTGAAGTGTCCTTCCTCAGCTTATGCTGTTGGTGGGCAGGAGGTCTCTTTTTCCAGGAATGTGCCTTTTTCAGAACCATTGTCCACTCAGGGAGGAACAGAGGCTGAGTTTTTAAGCTGACACTGCAATTGGTGACAAGAGTGAACTCCAGATATGAGAGTTCACAGCCATCTAAATGAACCCCGGAGAGACAAATCCTAACATCAAACATAGCCATGAAATCTACTTCTGAACAAAAATAATTAATAATTAAAGGCATGTTTTATTTTGAAGGTAAAAATATGCGTAAGATAAACTCTTCATAATGAGTAAATGAGTAATTTCGATCAAGGAAGTAGAGACTTCTAAAGGTAAAAAAATACATCTCTTTAAGGTAAAAAAGGCTTTGAACACATAATGTTAGTAAAAGAATATCTCTGGGAATCTTTTCAGGCTGTTCAGGCTGCCATTATGTTTACACACCACTTGGCAGATAGTCACATCCTTCTATTTATTTTCAGCTCCATTGTGTCCCACGGGTGGAATAATTGTTGACTCCAATTTGAAGACCACGCCTGTGTTGCACTCTCAGTTCAGCCATGGGGATGCCATCCCTTATACCAAGATCAGCATTGCTTATGCTCTGGCATTTTCTATTGTAATGGGAACAATTATGGGTGAAAGCATTTTGCTAATGATGAAGTGGTAAGAGCGAGCATTTGGAATATTTGCTTCCAGCTCTCCCTCTTTTAAATTTAGGTTTCAAGCCCGTCACAGAGGAGCTAAAGGAACAGTCTGGGGCTGAGCTGTGTTTATACATGAGACACAAAAATTCCCACCTGTGTATGTGTGTAAAACTAGGTGTTCAGAGCTCCCAGTTCTGACATTTGGTACAGAGCCCAGTCCCCAGGGTGTTCTGGGCAGTCCAGAAACGGTTTTGCAAAGCAGACAAGCACAGAATTCTGTGCTCTAGGTCTGAATCTGCAACACTCCAAAGGACTACAAAGGTCAGGTCTCATCTCACTGAGTTTTCCCTGTTCTCTGCAATGACCCTGCAGTGCTTCTCAGACCTTCAGGGCTTTGCAGAAGAGAAGAAACAGTGTGTGTGCAGCTCTCAAATCTTCCCGTGCAGCTCTCAAATCTTCCCATGCAGCTGGTGGAAAGCACAAGAAATTTTGATGTTAAGTTCACAAATCAAATTTCTTTCTCTTGTATGCCAATAATGGCAGTGTTGGAACACACAGCTGGTCAGAAAAGTAGTTTGTAGCTTCACCTGTTTATGTTCAGTTCTCTCACATTTTGGTTTGAGTTTGCTGAAGTCTGGGCCAGGATTTAGGTATGAAAGCAAATGTCTTTATTCTCTTTACTGTAATTACCAGAATCATGGAATCATGGAATGGATTGATTTGGAAGGGATCTTAAGCATGTCCCATTCCACAAGGACACAGACACCTTCCACTGTGTCAGGGTGCTCTAAGCCCCATCCAACCTGGCCTTGGACACTTGCAGGGATCCAGGGGCAGCCACAGCTTCTCTGGGCACCCTGTGCCAGGGCCTGCCCACCCTCCCAGGGAACAATTCCTTCCCAACATCCCATCTAAATTTCCCCTCTATCAGTCTGAAGTCATTCTCCCTTGTCCTGGCACTCCAGGCCCTTGTAAAGGATCTCCCTCTGTGTACCCTGTCAACTCCTTCAGGCATTGGAAGGCCACATTAAGTCACTCCAAAGCTTTTTCTCTCCTGCTGAACAATCCCAGCCTTTTCTCATGGATGAGGTGCTCCATCTCTCCAAAGGCTTTACAGAATCCCAGATAAATGTCATCCCTTGTTCATTGATGGCATCATTGCATCAGAGAAGGCCACAGGGTTGGTCGAGAGGATTCTCCCTTGGTGAGGACATGCTGGCTGTCCCAAATCACCTCTGTGTGTCCCAGTGCCTGTCCCAGGCTCTTCCCAGCACAGAAGGTAGGCTGACAGGGTAATAGACAGGTAAGTTTTGAATGCAGTGTTTTCAGTAAATGATGAGGTGGTACAGGGTATTCATCCTGGCATCTCAGGGTGTGGCTTGAGCTGCCCATTTTCTGAGCTGAATCAGCTTGGTTTGATTTGCTATTTGAACAAGTCAGAGACTTTCAAGGACTGCTGGCTGTGAAAGGAATGGGGCCATGTTTCTCTGGGATCGTGCCCTGCACCGAAGTCAATCCAAAGTCAGCACTTTCCTCAGTGCTTCCTGGGAAGCAGATATAGCTCCATAGCTGGCTATAGTTGTGTCCTCCATGTGTAGACTTTTCCTTACAGGCTCTGCACTCCAAAATTGTGAAGATTGATCAACAGAGTGATTGTGGTTTTTTCTGGGTTTTCAGATTGGTGCAAGCCTTGCAAAATTCCTGAGTGGAGGTTCCCAAAGCTAGCACAGCCTTTAGCTTTACGATAATCAGGAGGAGACAGGGATTTTGGAAGCATCCTGGTTTTCACCCACCTTTTAGGATGAGCAACAATATGGAATCAAATGAATTAAATTAAATCAATCAAAATTTCTGGTGTTTTCCTCAGCTTTATTTCTAGAATAATTTTCTTGTTTGATGATTTTCTTTGTGGTAACATCAGTGCTGGCCCTTGCAGAGGTGAGTGCTGTGGTCTGAGATTGAATTGAAGAAAGTTTTGGATGGCAGAATAAGCCCAGGATAAAGAGGTTTATGTGAAACACCTGGGAATGTATTTTTTCTAATAATCCTTCCCTGTGAGGGTGGGAAGATCCTGGCTCAGGGTGCCCAGAGAAGCTGTGGCTGCCCCTGGATCCCTGGAAGTGTCCAAGGACAGGCTGGATGGGACACTCGAGGAGAGTAGGAGGCATCCCTGCCTATGGCAGGGTGTGGGATAAGATGATCTTCAAGGTCCCTTCCAACCCAAGCCATTCTGTGATGCTATGATGATTCTTTGATAATACTACCAGAAAACCTTTAATTTCTTCTAATTTTCCAAGACTTTGGAAGGCAGCTTGCCAGTCAGTCTTTAGGAAAATTTTGTCATACAAGCAGAAGATTTTTCTGTAGTTTCTGAAACCCTCCTAGATGTGGGCTGCAATAAGATGGGACGGAGTCTCAGAGGCAACTGTTCCAGTGCTGAGTGGTGTCTGACTCTGCTGCTAAATTTGCCAAAAATTTCATTCCAGCTTGAGATAGCCTGTGATTATATGAAAATATTCTGCTTTGACAACAGGCTTTTTTCACTTAAATTAGCCAAAAAGAAATCTTAAGAAAAATTAAATACTAAGAAAAATTAGGCAAATGAGAAGACTTGATACGTTGAAAGGTTGATAGATAAAAATCAGACACTGATTATTAGAAGCTTATGCCTTTTGGAGGCAAAAATCAATTGAGGTGATTTTTGGAGCATATTGGCTGTGGGTTTATGTTGTGTTCTGGATTTAAGCTCTGCTTAAGAGTCAGTCAAGCACAGAAGGCGCTGAAGATCTGAGAAGTTCTTACTGCAGAGAAGTGACACGATTGACAGCAGAATGAATTTCCTGATTTTACTTTGGTCCTGACGAGAAAGGCTTTTCATTTCATGAGGATGATGACTTATATTTGATTGGCAGATGGGTAAGAACTTGTTATCTTCTTAATTCATATCTATAATGCTGGTTAACATAGCATTGCTCTGTATGAACATGCAGTACTCCAAAGCCAGACGTGGGTTTTGAACATTGATCTCAAACCCCACTCCCCTCCAGAATATTATTTTAAAGAAAGAAATGTGTGGAAATGTGGGTAAATAAAAGCTTTTCTGGAATACAAATATAAAAAGGAATAGAAATCTAAATGAAAGCCCTGGTACATGCCTTTCTCAGATATCTCTATTTGGGTAAATCCAGGTTTATTTCTATTTTATGGCTGCCATTGAAGCTGTCTGCTTTGCTTTTTTTATTCCAGCCAGCAGTGCTGCTGCTCAGGATTTTTTTCTGTTGTCTTCTTGGATGCCTTAAACCTCCTCAACTTAGAAATGCATTATTTAGTCTGGCAGTTTGCAGAGTGAGAGTGTTCTCAGGAGAGGAGAGAATTAAGAGAAAGCAGGTATTCATCTTGATATTGCCAGTTGAGTAAAAATGATTAAGAGAACAAATTGCTGAATCTGAAGGTTTCCTTGGCTGGAATTCATTCCTTTTTCGTGTCTTTCTCAATGTCTTCCTTGTGGCCTTTTTTTTAATCTGAGATTTACTGTGTTTCTGTAAAGTGTGCAAACAGGTTACAGTTAACCTGAAGTGGCTTGGAACATAGAAATAGAAGCATCTGGTTCCAGACTGCTTGGTAGAAGAAGAATTCATCAGCAAAATAAGAAATACATTCAGGAAAAATCAAGACAGATAAGAATTACTTTGTTGAATTGATGGTCTGTGATGGAATGAAATCAGATACCTCTGTATTAAATAAAAGTAATGCTTTCCAAAAGTACTTCAGAGACAGCTCTGTCTCAAGAATTTCCTCCACTTATATTTTTCACTGTCTTTTTTTTTTTTCTTCTTTTGCATTCACTTTTCCCCTGTGAATGACTTCCCTCAACAAGCAGGAAAAAAGTTTATCAAACAGGAGAAAAACAGTTTTTGCTTAATGTAGTATCACTAGTACTTGTTTATTTCTAGGACAAAAGTAGGAAGTACTTTGCCCTCTGGTAAAATTTCAATCTTAGTTTTTGGAGCCCCTTGAAGAAACCAAATTGTTATGTTTTTGATGGGGCAGAAGTTGAATTTCTTCATAACAGTCAGCACCTTTCTTATCTTCCATTTCTTTAGCTTGTATCCTTCCTTATGCCTTAGCAACAATTTTCCTTGGAGAACTGGGACAAGGTTGTAATGTACACAAGCAGACCTTAGTCACAAACAATCTCTGGCCTAATGGTGACCTTAATCAAAATAAAATGATGCAGGGAGGGAAAAAGCAGCTCAGTGACAACAACACCAATGCAAGACATAATGGAAAAATATTTCATTGTAATCAAATTGTGCTGGGTACTACGGACGTGAAAGAAAAAGCAGCACTGGATTAAGAGGGGACAGGAGGACCAGAGATGATAAGATATCCAGCTGATTACCAGAACATTTTTTTTGGAGAATACACACAGGTAGTATTCTTTGGAGAAATATTAGTTTTGAGAAGAAAAAAATGCAGATTTATGGCATGCCAGCATTTGATAATATTTGTTCTTTTGTTGTATTTGCTGAATTGTTCATACCAGAAGAATAAGAAACCTGGAAAGCATGATGCTACATTTTAATAATGTAAATTGAACTACCTTTTGATCTCATTTTTCACTTAAAATGTTTTTAGCTTTCACTTTACAAAAGCATGAATAACAAGATTGAAAGCTCAGTATTCAAGTAGTTTTTCAAGCTATCACTGCTTCCAGGAACTTCAAAACTGAGTTCCTAATGCACAGGATCATAACTGCCTTCTGCCTGGGCAGCTCCACACCAACTCCTTCATCTGAACCCAGGGGCAATGCTCAGCAAGCAAACACCATTCCCTTACTGAGAATTTGTAACACAGAAATCACGGATTGTCAAGTCTTTTCCAATTAATGGTCTTTTAAAAAAGAGAAAGAAAAAAAAGAAAAAGAAGAAGAAAGAAAAAGGAGATGACATGATTATCATGACCTCTGCATATATTTTCCATTGGCTTTGGGGATTTGTGTTGTTTCCCCCACCTGCCCCATGCCTCCTATTGAAAGATATAGGCATCTGGAGAAACCAAGCTATCCAGGGTGGAATTTGAGATGCTGAGATTTTTTATGGCTACAGCTACTGTCGTATAAACATCAAAACAAATAATCAAATCCATCAAATCTTTCAAAGCAGGTGGAGGAACTTCCACTAAATCCCTAAGACATCAGGTAAGCAAGGATTTGGGTCAGGGCAGGAGCTAAGGTGGAAGCTGGAGACAATTTTTTCTTGTGTGAGAGCAGAGAAAAATCCATGGGATGGGCTACCCTGAAGGTAAAAGCTTGAAGAATTCCCAGAGCTCTTTCAAGCTCTATAGTTCACAGAGATTCTGTGATTTTGTGATTTTGTGCTAAGGGGTCTCTTTTAGCTGATTAAAACCTTTGCCAGCCCCCAGCCCTGAGGAGAGAGCCTGGAGCAGGGAACAGGGCACATGGAGCCCAGCAATAGCGTGCCACAAGGTCATATTTCCTTGGCATGCTGGAGTGTGCCAGCTGTCCTGGGGAGTGCCAGGACTCGTGAGTGGAGCAACTCAGTCCTGCCTTTGGCAGTGTCCAGCAGAATGGCAGGTAAGAGCAGAGGAAACATTTCGGGGCATTTCCCTGGAATAATCTTCCTGTAACTGTTTGTGTCTCTGGGATTTTCCTAGGACATTACCCTCCACTTGTCCATTTAATTTATCCAGTCTTCCATTTACTGCCCACTTCTGTGGCTCAGCCACACATTGTGTAAATAAGACAATTTGGTTTTTCTTAGCCTGTTATTTGCCACTTTGCTAAATGATACCTGCTTCTAGCATTGGAAGGTGCAGTAAAAAAACCTAAAGTAAAATGAAAAAACCCACTCTATTCCCCCTTTCTATTCTCATTGTTTTCAAAACTGTATAGGACTTTGTTGTCTCTCCTTCAAATATCTCTCATCTTTCTCATCCCTCTATCACTTTTCTGATTTTTAGCCGTTGTTTGCACAGATGCTGTTGCAGAATGTGATGATCTTTTCAGTCTCTAGGTACTGAAAGTTCTGGTTCCCAGCCAGTTTCATCTGTCTCTACTCATCTATGGAGGGCTTCTGTGTAGGATTCCAGAGATGCCAGCTAGGACTTCTGCATTTCCTATCCATTGTTTCTTTGGGAATTAAGTTCTCATTACTTTTTAAAACACATTATTTTAAGCTTCACTGGATAATATATTGAGCATAAATCAAATATGCCTAACATCTTCATTTTCCTTTAATGTTAATGGTAGTAATTTACTGAGACTATTCCATGGATTCATGACACTGGAAATAGAGTTAAGGCATGTCTTTCTTGCTGTCTCCTTTACACTACTTTAGAATGAATCACCCTATACCACAATAGCATGACAATTGTAAAGAACTCCAGATCTTGCTCTGAGCCAGATTTTTTTTTTTAAAACCCAAGCCAGCACAATGTTATTTCAAGAGCTTCCTTTGCTGGCCTTTATTTTCTGTACCCCTATAGACTTAGAAATTCCCACTCTGATTTATGATTTATCTGTATGTCTGCCCTGGTTCTGCACATTTTGTCCTGGGCAAGGCTTATTTAAAATTGAGATATTTGGGGCTATTAACCAAACAATTAATCTTATATATGTGATTGTCACTTAATCTCAATGGAAGTTGTATCTGTAGCTGAAGGTAGAAACAGACCTCAAGATAAAACACCAAACAGCCTCATTTCTCCTGCACACAGCCCAGTGGAAGGAATGGCGAACCTGATGTTGCCCAAAAAGGATAAAAAGTGGGGTCTGGCAATGGCAGAAGAGAAGTTTGGAAGCACTTGATGATCAAGATCACTGGAGAAGACAGTGAGATTTCTGCTGCTTTTTAAGGGGTCTCAGATTTAAACTGTGAAACGTGCTGCTGTTACACACTATCACCTACCCAAAACAATAAAATGTAAGATACATAAATAGCACAGACTCATTCTAAGGGTTAATTCTTTTGGTTCTTGCCTTCTATGCCCAGAAGCCTCTCTTGATATTTGGAAATGGTTGTAAATACCCCAGATGTGAAAAAGCCAATTCTTCAGCCTTTGTTTTACAAGTTACAGATCTGTAATCCCTGGCATGGGATGAAAAGACGAAATAATTATAGTTTCTTATAGGTTAGAGAGTTAGAGAATTTTAAGCTCTTCAAGTGTTACTAGCTGGAAACAAATATTGCCTAATATTTGTTAGAGCTACTTAGTATAAATTAGTAATTTGGTCAGAGAATATGTCAAAAACACAGAGGAAATTGCTGGTGCCATCCAGTGCACATTCATTTTAGGGTTGTGGTGGACACTTTTGGCCAGCTCTGCCCTGATGGCAGTGGTAATAAAGAGATGGGATCTCCAGATGGATGCAAGTGTGAAGCCGTTTATTGATACACACAGCTGAGTTTATATACCTTCTCAGCTATAGCTAAAAATAGCACACCAATAATATTTGTGTAACTAGGCTATATTACTTAGTAACTAAGTAACATTGCTTAATCAATGCCTGGTTCCAAGCAAACCAGGTATGTACGGTATTTGCATGATTCCCCATAGAACAGCATACTAGGCTGATCATACCAAGCACTCTCCTATTTCCTACATTCCTTCCTCAGAATCCTGCTTACTCTTGCCACGGCTTGTGGCCGACTATGGCTGACACATCCCTGTTGGCTGTGACAAGCTGAGCAGTGCCTGCAGTTCTGCTCTCTAGCTGTATTCCCACACTGCCCAAGTCACCAGCAATTAAAATTTCATACCCATTTTTTTGAGAAAGAAAAAGGGCTATTGCAAGAGTTGTTCCTTCAGGCTGTACCTTTGAAAAGCACCAAGACCCTCAGCAAATAGTCACAATCCCTGGAAGGTGTTGTTCAGCCTTGAAGATAACATTCCTCCAGAGGATCAACCCAAGGCAAAAATCCACATCTGTTCAAACTGGTTGTGTTCTGGACCCAAAAAATATCCAAAATCACCCACAGTAAAAGTGTGTGCAGCTTCTGGGCATCAGGATGGGAAATCCTCTTGTATGTGCTATGTTTGTTTGAGTGTTTGCTCTTAATCAGCACTTGAAAGAAGAGATTTATTTACAAAACAGAATTTCAAATGTAGTAATTAAACAAATGAAAAGCTGAAATAATGGTAAACAAAAGCAGTGGCTCCTTTGTTCATCCAGTAAGATGAACAGGAAAATGAAAGAATACATTTGCGTGTAACTAAAGTACTCGTCAGAGAACTGTTTGTAGGATCAAAAAATATCTAAGAGGCACTTCATAAAATCTAAAAATATATTGATCTGTTTCTCTGGGATCATTGTACAAAGAATAAACAGCAGTGCTCATGAGTTAAAACTTCATTTCATTACCTTGAAGTATTTCTTGCCATAGTGGTAAGATACATGCCCCAATAGAAGTTATTATCTCCAGATAGGGTGACGTCTACATCCTTTCTTGGAAATGAAGTGATTCTGTGTCTTTTCAGGAGACATTTGAAACACTCTGAAATAATTTAGGAATTTTCTGGAAAGGAAAAAACAATATTCAGTGAAATTTATATTTCTTCATGACATCAATCTGCCAAAATTAGAGATATCTGGGAAATACTCATCAGTATTTTTTAAAAGAATAAAATTTGGAAAGGTTACAAGGATATTTTACAAGTTATTATCAGAGATTAATTCATGAAAATCAATAAAGATATTTGAACTAGCAAAAAATACTGAGTTGATACTGATAAATTAATTTTTCTCTTGGAGGTATAATCCTGTTTACTTGCTCCTGAATGTTTAAATGTGCTGCTGAACACTCACATACACCCACACTCTTTGCCTGCTGTGCTGAGCACTACAACCTGTACAAAGCATGTGCTGGACAGTTTCTTTTTCAATATACATTTCCAGGCCAAGATTAGAAAAATCTTTGTTGTCCTCTGTTTGCATATATCTGTAATTTTTTTTTAAGTATCCTTTGCTGGATACTTCAACCATATCTCATTCTCTACTGCTTTCAGATTTTTAAGCATCTTGGAATGGGGTCTGTCCTTGAGGCTTCTGGAAGGAAAGTGGTACAGAGTGTGTGCACGAGAATTAAAGGAAAGGATTCGGGTTTGACTGGTTGCCAAACAGGTCTCAAAAATTCAATAATGGTAGGAGCCTACTCAGTGCAGTAAATATGTTTTACCTGAACTCTTCTACTGGGCAGGTTTAAGAATATTCTGTATTGAAATCAATACCTCATAAAAGAGAAAAGTCTGAGGTGAGGAAACCATTAAATTATTACTTACAGTCTTTTTCTGCTAAATTCACATGCATAGTTTGATTGTATTTTGCAGGATCTGGGAGTGCATTGGGCTTTTTTCCATGTGGATATAAGGAAAAGCTTTTTCCCAATCAGATCTTTAATCAGTGGGACAAGTTTCTAAGAAAGGTAGTGTGAACTGAGCCTCGTGCAGCTGACCATACCATGAGCAGGAGGCTGGAATTGAAACCCTCTGATGTCCTTTCTGAGCTGAATAATACTGTGCTTCTATGACTCTTATTGAGCTTGTCCACTGAAAGGGTTTTTTCCTCACTGATTATACAGAGATAAAATACACAACCTTCACCCCGCCCCCCCACCCAAGTTTGTCAAAGTGTATTCTTGCAGTTGTGTATGCTCTGGTTGCCAAACTGACACACAGCAACACACATCTCAGTGTGCTCAACATCAAGAAAGGCATTCAGGATTAAATTATTGTTGTGAAGTGTTTGTGAACAGAAAGAACAGGGCTGGAGAGGTTCACCTGCCCCTATGAAGCTCTTCTTGTGTCAATCTACCCATCTGTCCTTTGCCAGCACTGTGCTTGGACTTCTTTCACCTTCCCTCTATGTACATTGAACACAGCTGCATTTGTTAGCACTTGGCATTTTTGCTGGGCTAAACAAGAAATTCTTTTAGCCTGTTTTTATCTCTTCTTAGGGGAGAGCCTCTAATCACCCTCCTGCCTGCTCTGGCTCTGGTCCTCACTGAGATCTGGGGTGCAGCTTTGTAACTGTGTCATTTCCAGGTGCCACCTCCTAGCATTTCACACCAGTTCCTGTAATTAGGCAACAAATGCCTGACTTCACATTTTACATCATTGTATTGCTTTCTCCCTCTTTTCTCTTGGCCAATACCTTACGTATTTTACAGATTTCCCTCATGTCCATATTACTGGGTGTAGTGGGGTGATGCCAGGCACGCACTTACCAAAGCTTTTCTCTCCCTCCCCTCCACAGCTGGACATGGGGAAGAAACTATAAGGAAGCGTTAACAGGTTGAGGTAAAGACTGGGAAAGATCATCCATCAGCTTTCATCACAGCCAAAAGAGGGTGGAATTAGAAATATTAATTGAATGTTTTACTTACAAAATCAGAGCAGGATAATGAGAAGTGAAATAAACCCTTAAAAACACCTTCTCCTCACCCCTCTCCTTCCCAGCTCTATCTCCTCCCACACTGATGCAGGGAGACAGGAATGGGGGTTCTGGGCAGTTCATCCACTGTGGCTTCTCCTGCTGCTCAGGGACAGGAGTCGTTCCTCTTTTGCACCCTGTGGGTCCCTCCCATAGGAGAGTTCTTCAGGAACTTCTCCAACATAAGTCCATCCCGTGGGCAGCAGCCCTCCTCCAACTGCTGCAGCATGGCTCACTCTGCCATGGGGTCAGTTCTTCAAGGACAGGCTGCTCCAAAGGTTGTGGGGGGGATCTCTGCATCCTCATGGATCTCCAGGGGCTGTGGAGAGATCTCTGCATCCTTGTGGATCTCCAGGGGCTGCAGGGACACAGCTGCCTCACCATGGTCTCACCACAGGCTGCAGAGGAATGTTGGCTCCGGTTCCTCGAGCACCTCCTGCTCCTCTTCCTGCACTGTCCTGGGTGTCTGCAGAGCTATTCCTCTCATGTGTTCTCACCCCACTCTTCTCTGGTTGTAATTTCATCTGTGCATTCTTTTTCCTTTTTTCTTCGATCTGTTATCCCAGAGGCAGTTCCACCATTTCTAACTGGCCCAGACTTTGCCATGCACACATTCACCTTTGGAACTCCAGGGATTGGCTCTGGTGAACATGGTGGAAGCTTCTGGCAGCTTCTCACAGAAGCCACCCCTGTGACCCCCCCAGTACCAAACCAGGCCATGCAAACCCTGCACACCAGGTTAGGTTTTGCTTCTTGGAAGCCTGTACTGGTTGGGTGTGCCAGGTTTCCTTTGCCATCCCAGGCCAGCCCTGTCTCCCTGCTCCATTGTCTCCAGCATTTCCATTGCACTTCTCCCATATGTTCAAGAGACTAGAGTGTCCCTGAAATATAACTAATGGAGCTGCTGATATTTTGGGTCCCCTTTTGCTCTGTCTCTGAAGTTTGAGTACGGTTTCAGCTTCTCTTTGGTTAGGCAGTGCTTCACCACCATTTGATAGAGGCCTCTCCTATTTCCCTTGCACTTCATCCCTCAGTGCTTTCATTTATTCCAGGATGGACTTTCAGGTCCTTGCTGTGTAAGCACATTAAATCCTTTGATCTGTGGGGGTTTTTGGCAGTGGCAGCCACCTTTTCAGTACTTTGTTCCCATTAGACAGTGCAATTTTGCCTTAGACTATTCACTTTTCCCCCTATTGAAAGCCAAAGAAAAATGTTAATTCAGAAATAAATTTTTAAAAATTTAAATCCATTCCTATAGCATCTTAATATCTTGTCCTTTTTTATATTCTGTTTATAGGACTGAAGACACTTATCACTGTGTAGAAAACATTTGATTTATGGCCATGCTCAAATTAGTCTTACAGTTTTATCTCTAAAATGTAGCTTTCTCATGCTGCTTATTTTCCCTCTAGAGTGTAGGTATTATCTCTTTAGTGCTGATTATCACCCACTTAGGGCGAGAAACCTCCTGAATAAGTTCTTTCTGCTTCTTTGTAGAAATGTTTTAGAGGATTTTGAATTTCTGAGTTCATTTGGGATATAAGTGCTCCTAATTTTTCAGGGCTTTGTTGTTTGGGGTTTGATTGGTTCTTGTTGTTTTTGGTTTGGGTTTTTTGGGGGGGGTTTTGTTAGTTTTGTTTGTTTGTTTTGTTTTGTTTTAATTGAAAATCTTTGTTTATAATCTGGTTTTATTTATTTTTTAAGTTGAAAGTTGAACTGCCTCATGACTTTATTAGTTATTTTCCATATTGGGTGATAATATTATAATAAAAAATTAATTTATTATTATTGGCTTAATATATATTTCACTGTGTATGTGTGGTGAGCATAATGTTTGGATGAGCATCTATATATTGTGAAATGCCAATTTTGTTGTGTCAAAACCTGGGGAGCCTTACCACCCAGGAAGTAATCAGACCCTGCTGCTGACATGGACCTGTTTTTCCAGAAAAAAACAGGAAAGCTCCTGCCTTGTCCTGTGGTGTCAAAGCCTGGTGCCAGTGTGATTCTGTCTGTTCACACATTTATGACTTCATAGGTAATTATGTAATGACAGAGAATGGCCAGGGAAGGGAATGGAGCTGGGGAAGGGGCTGGAGCCCCAGGAGGAGCTGAGGGAGCTGGAAAGGGGCTGAGCCTGGAGAAAAGGAGGCTCAGGGGGAACCTTCTGGCTCTGCACAACTCCCTGACAGGAGGGGACAGCCAGGGGGGTCGGGCTCTGCTGCCAGGGAACAGGGACAGGACAAGGGGAAACGGGCTCAAGCTGTGCCAGGGGAGGCTCAGGTTGGACAGCAAGAGGAATTTCTCCATGGAAAGGGTGCTCAGGCCTTAGCAGGGGCTGCCCAGGGAGGTTTGGAGTGCCCATCCCTGGAGGTGTCCAAGGAAGGGCTGGAGGCGGCACTCAGTGCTCTGGGCTGGGGACAAGGTGGGCATCGGGCACAGCTTGGACTTGGTGATCCTGGATGGCTTTTCCAGCCTCAGTGATTCTGGGATTCTGAAATGTTACAGATCACTACCTCTATTTCTATTCTTTCCCCCTGTCCTTGCATCCCCGTCATGGTAGCCATTATTTTCGTTTTCTCTTTTCACACCCTATCCATTGTTTCTAGTTTTCTGTTATGTTCTTGCAGTACGATGTGTTGCTTTACAAAAATTATATATTTCTCCAGCCTTTTCAAACACATTAAATAATTCAAATCTAGACCCCAGAGTAATTTTATTGTCCATCCCCCTTTTACTTTGATGTCTATTAATGCTTTCTCTCTCTTTTCCCTTGTCCTTTGGTGTTCATATTTCACATACGTGAGTTTTTTCTTTCTTTAAGAAGAATTTTTAAAAAGTCACCAACACAATCTATATATTATTGTCCTGCTTTCCCACTCAGCCTGCTTGGATTCCAGAGGGATGAGAGACTGGATGTTGTGCAGAACCTGCTAGCCAGGGTCCTCTTCTCTTCCTGGACATCTGGGAATGTTCCTTGCAGGAACATCTCAGATTTGTCTGTTGATTTATAATAGCTTGAAACCAGTTTTTCCCTCTCAGCAGTTTCACTGAAAATCATCTGAATCCTTTTCCAGTCTATAAGATCATATTTGCCCTTTAGTTTTCCTTGGTCAAAAGGTGTTTACTAATTCTTGAAGTACTTGCTGTCTTCCATGGTCTTTTATAGCTGGCATGTTTTACCTTGAGTTGCATGTGAACTCCTTTCTTCTCACAGCCCTGTCAGGCAGCATATCCCACAGGAATGTGTGTGCACCTGCCTTCACTCTCAGAAAAACACAGCTTGATGGGACAGCATCCAAAAAACTACTTTATATTAGTCTGTGTATTTATACTTTATTTTAGTCTGTGATGGAGTTTTATCTACATTTCTTTGTATTGCCCAGTAAAATGTGGGACCACCAAAGGAATGAAAAAGCATCAAACACTCAAAAAAATTAACAATCCCCTCTGGAAACAACTTGTATCTATTTTTCAACTGTTTGTAACTGCTGATGTTTTTTACAGCTAAGCCCTAAAGCAGCATTTCACGAGAGGTGTTTAAGTCCACTCTGTGGACTTAATTTGCTTGTTATTAGGTTATGCCACTTAGATATAATTCAGCAAAATGTTTAATATTCTACCCTTAATTGTTCTGCATGTACTCAAATTCTTTGTGGGATTGAGTCCCTGAGGGAGAGCTTCTACTCCTAGACCAGGCCTAAAGTTTATTCTTGTGGAGAATATTTTCACTCCAGAGGACATTGTGGCTTCCCAATGAGGAGCAGGAATAAGGCTGGGAGGTTCAAGCCACTATGCAAAACCCCTCTGCAGTTCCCCTTTACCTCAGGCTCAGCAACAAGTACCAGAAACCTGACATGTTGGCACACACAGAATTTTCAAGGACCTGAAGGACAACAGAAATGTCTCTCTGCCACTTTGTAAGAAATTGCTCCCATAAGGTGAATAAGAACAACACCCGATACCCCAGGTTCCAGTGGGATTGTGGTGCAGCCAGAAGTTTTGGGGAGGGAGGAGAAAGTGATCGGAGGTCAGGGCAATTTCTAGACAAGGACCCAGCCAAAGCAGGACTCTGCAGTGTTGGAAGATAACTCTCCTTGTTCACATCTTCTCCACTCCTTCCCAGGTTTCCATCTTCAGGAGTTCAAAGTGTAGACTCAAATTTGAGTCTGTGGAGCTGTAGCCAACACAGAACACCCAAAACATTCACATTTATGGGGAAAAATTCAAATGAAGACTGACTTAAAGAAATAATTTGAGTATCAGGAAAGCTTCAGTGAAGTAATTGCCTCTGATGATAGGTAAGGTGCTTTTCTCATTGACCCCCCTCTGTCTGCAAGCACATGGCACCAGGCAGAAATGCAACTGCAGGTGAAATGCTCACAGTGCAGGTGATGAAGCTGCAGACCGTGGTTCTGTTCTCTCTGTTCTCTCCCATTCTGTATTCTCCATCTCTATCTGTATCCATGCCACACTGACTCTCTCTCTGTGATCATGCTGGCCCCAGTCTGAGAGCCTGTGCAAGGATTTGGCACATAAAGATTGATAACTGTCCTGTATCTTGCTTTCACCACTGAGACCTTCCTGTGTTATTTTATCTTCAGTTTGTTTTAGGGCACCACCAATGCCCTGCAGAGTGGTTTCTTACACTCCCCCCATTACTGCAGGCTCACATTGCTTCCAGGGGTGTATTAAGCAGCGTGAAAAATGTGTCCCATGTTGGCTCTTTCATCTTCTCTACATGAGGAGTGTCTGAAAGGGAGCAATTCATCTGGGGCCACAGCTACACACATCTGCACAGAGTCAGGGGCACTGGTGGCTCCCTGAGCATTTGCTAAAGGACATTGAATCAACTCTAACTCACCTACTATTTCGGTTGGGAAATGGTGATGCTTGGTATGATCTGCATTTCTGTGTGAGCTTGTTGTGTAGTGTGGTGTTACTTCACAAGAAAGTTGTGGCAAAAATAATAAAAAATGAAACAAAAGCCTTTATATTCTGCCTGCTCCATGAGAGACAGTAGCCAGGCTCACTACTTAAACCTCTTCACAATTTGGTATTTTATTTTGTTGGCCGTTTCATCACATTTTCATCCATTTTGAGAATATAAAAGGAAGAATAAGAAGGACCATTGAGTAAAATTATAGAACATTGAAAACGTCAAAGGAATATTGTTTACTGTTATCTTTGAGAGAAAATACAGGGCTGTAATACTGCAGTGCCTCTTTGTTATGACAAAGACTATAAGAAAGATAGAAAGGCTGGCATAAATCCAGTCATTTGACAAGGACTACAAGAGTGGAAAATAGTACAATTGAATCCACTGTTGTACCAGCTTTTTGATTGTAATCACTTGTTAACCCCCATGGAATTTTAGATGACTTTTAGTTTCCTTCAAGTGGCAAAACAGTTGTCTTTGAGACTGTTTTGAGACTAGCCACAAGTGAAAAAGTGCAAAGTTTTATTTATTTCACTCTAGTCAAGGATTCAATGAATTCACTAAGTTGAGACTGCAGGACACCTGAACTTGTCCAGGTCAGTTATTTACTCTTAGCTCACAGAAGGAGAATTTCCCATCCCTCATTTCCTACACCAGCTGAAACAGTGTGATTATTTCAAGAGCCTTCAAGCTCAGGCTATCCTTTTATATGGCCTTGCCAACAGCCATTCCTGGATTCTTCACAGGCCATGGCAGCAGAGCCTTTGGTTATTGCTAGGGATGAGCATTAGCCTGCAGAATTTGAAATGAAAGCACAGCTAGGAGGGTGTTTGTAGAAGTGTTGCTTTCTGTTCCCTCCCCAAGGAAACTGATATTTATGAGTGTGGGGAATATGGATGCACTTGCTCTGACTTTGTGAGGCTGCTGTTAAGTGTGGATAATATCCTTCTTTCTTTATCTGACTGAACTGTTTTAAATGTGTTCTATTCAGAAGCTCTTTGGATTTCTGCTGTTTCTGATGAATGCAAACAGGCACCTCGGATGGACCTTGGGGGGTGACTGGCAATATCAGTCCCTGTGATTACATGGGAATCTTAACAAGGAGATGCTTACCTTTTCAATTGCTAAATTTAGATGAGATGAACACTGATACAAAAGAAGGGATTCATGTCCTACTTCTTATCTTTCTAAGGACTAGAGCAACCCAGTCTAGTGGAAGATGTCCCTGCCCATGGCAAGGGGTGGAGTGAGATTCTGTGATGAGTCCTGCTTCCTGTAAATTCCAAATTCAGTTTGGACTAAATCAATTTTGTCTGATACTTATAAGAATAAATTCAAGCACTCTCCTTCTTAGTAAATCATAGAATCACAGACTCACAGAAAGGTTTGTGTTGGAAGGGACCTTAAAGCTCATCCCATTCCTCCCCCTGCCAGAGGCAGGAACGCCTTCCACTTTCCCGGGGTACTCTAAGCTCCATCCAACCTGGCTTTGGATACTTCCAGGGATCCATGGTCAGCCTCAGGTTCCCTGGGCACCCTGTGCCAGGGTCACCCCAGCCTCACAGGGAACAATTCCTTCTAAATATCCCATCCAACCCTGCCTCTGGCAGTGAGAAATCATTCCCCCTTATCACATCACTGCAGTTCCTGATGGAAAGTCCCTCTGGCCTCCTTGGAGGTGCCCTCAGATACTGAAATCTCATTGACTGCAATGAGATATATACCTTGTTATTGTAATACTTCATCTGTGAATCCTGAACTCTCTAAAATTTTGGGTTGATATGTGAGAAGTTTGTAGAATTCAGAAGTGGCAGTAGCACAACAGGAGCCAGAACTCTGAATCTTATATGAAGGTTTGTTTTAAAAATACCAAAGTAACTAATGGCTTTTAATTCAAGGATTTTCAGAACCCAGATAAAGTAGCTATAGGATATAGATTGCAGATTGAGGTAGATTGAGGTAATCACCTCTCTCCTCATCTTTCTGAATTGGTGTATCTGATATATTATCTGGCACATCAAATTTAATTTTTCACTGGCATTTTTTCAACTAGAATTATTGAATTAAGAGTAGTTTTTTCCCTGCTGCTTTGTTTTCCTTCTAATTCTCAGTCTGTCTGAAAAGATATTTACATATCTAAAGTTATGTTATTCATAAAGACAAATCAAGCCTTTAATTAAGATCTAAAATAAAGTTGTTTTAGAAGGTGGAGTGAAATATTCCAAATTCTTATCTAAATCTTGTCTTTCAGATTTTTAGAAATAGTAAATATTATGCATTTCATCAATACAGTTTTCAGAAAACTGAAAAATCTTTTAAAATAACCACACATATCTTTAGTAAAATTCAGTTATTTGCCTTAGAAGTAAAAATCTAATAGCTGACAATATAATAAAAAAGGACTATACCATCTGTTAGCCTTTTATAATTATATTAAAAACATCAGTCTGCACTTGATTCAACAATTTTCAAGAGCTTGTTAACCTTTCAAATTAGATTTTAACTATCAATTATACTTAACCAGGAACTTTTTATCCATGCTTTTATGGTTCCTTAATAAGTTCCATTCCTCATTGTAGGCATCTTTCTAATAATGTCACACAGTTACACAGCCACAGCAGGACTTTCAGGGGTGTCTGGTTACATCTTCCACTTTTTCTTTCCCCACTACCACACTGTAACTGGGTGATGATGAATGTTCTCACCTCCAGATCCACTCTCACTTGAAATATTACTATGAAATTCATCAAGGGCCAGACTTTGTGTCTGAGAGTAGTGGTGTGAATGGGCTCTGTAGGTCCCAGGCTCAGGCTGTCATCCTGAGAGAAAGGACTGCAGGTATTCCATAATTATCTCTTGGATTATCCCTACCGCTTTTCCAAAAGGTGTGAGAAAGTCTTTTTGCCTCTGAAACTTTCAGAGGATTCTCTTCAGCCAGTTTGTTCTGGCCCTGACTCTTTCAAGGCCAGAGTTAAGCACACACTGTGAAAGAACATGCCCAGCACTCCCTGAAAATGGGGTGATGCTCCAGCCTGCTCAGCAGCACAGCAGGATTCATTTTCACCCCAAGGAAAGCATTGCTCTTAAGAATACATTTCCATAAAGTTACTACTTTAGCAGTAAGGTAAAAGCTCCTCTCAAGACACTCTCATGATTTGGAAAATGGGAAATATGGCATAGCATCAGAAAATGTTTTAAAAAACAACATGTCTGTCCAACAGAATAGAGAATATAATTAAGACATAGTTCATCTGGATCCATATACTTAGGTAATAAAGTTATCTTTCATATTGGGAACATTTTTATCACTTTCCAGCCTCTTGGTTTCTTACACTTTAACTTCTTATTGTGATAATTTTCATTGTTGTTTCCAAAGTATGTGTTAGAACATACACTTTCTATGTTAGAGTACTACACTGCAATCAGATAGCACCATTTCTCACAGACACATCCCTCAAATTCACATTAACAGCACTGAGGTAGTGATACCATTTATCATAGCATAATCTTTCTCTGTAGTTCAGGGCTGTAGGGTGGGGAAGGAAAAAGAAGACAAGTTATTAAAATAGCCTTGGCAGCTGTTTACACAGCCTGTCAATAAAGCTTTCCCCATTGACCATATGCTGAAGTCCAGCCTGAATCTAATTTCAGTCCATGACCTCTTGTTTTACCATTATAAATAAGGAGAACAGATTATTTCTGTCTTCTTTATGGTGACCTCCCATATATTTGGAAATCATGCTGCCATTCTGTAGGCTTAGGCTCCCGTTCCTTCTCACATTTTTGATCTGTCATATTTTCTGTGCTTTGGTTCATCTCTTTCTCCAAGGATAGTGCAGAGGTCTCCACGATGAGTGGTCCAGAACAGTGTTCAGCAGCCTATGCTCTTGTTCCAGATCTCATCTGCAATTTCTGGAATTTTCTTCTCCAGTGTGGCACTGCTGAGTCTTGCACATTTTGTGCCCCACAGGAATTCCCCAGAGCCTACACCCTGACTGGTAATTCTTCAGATGAATTCAGGAGTCTGCTGCCTGCCCACAGAGCTTTAGAATCCTGCTTTCTTGCAGCCTGTTTGCTAAAAGCTGTTGGGCAAGGAATTAACATCCTAGTATGAATTAATGCTGGCCAAAGTCTGGATCCTGCAGAACTCTGCCAGGTTTTTGGGCAGATTTCCATTTTAAAGGGGTTTTGCTTTTGTGTGTGCTCTTTTCATTCTCCTGGCCTTCCATTCCTCTCCTGGGAGTGCTCTAGGAAGACTAGGTTAGTCCAGCCAGCCTTGTGTGTGGGAAAGAGCTTACCAGACTAGAGATGCTGAAACTCATTTCCTTCCTCACAGAGCTTCTAAGCTTATCCTCACGTTCCTGGTTTTTATTGTATCCAGCTATCTCTACTGCTTGACAATTTTAACAAAATAATTTTAAAAGAATTTAACAAAAGGTTTTAAAAACTCAAAACTACGGAGAGAGGTAATCCTATGGAAACTCTGTGCAGTGGTCAGAGATCCAAGTATCCTGCAGAGCAGGACATTTCAGCACATCAGGCTAGCTGGGAGCAAGCCATGAAGGGTTGTTCCTGCCATTCTTGATATTTTCCATTCTCCTCTTGCCTACCTGTTCATGCAGGGAAATATTGGGAAAGCAGTCCCAGCTGCATCCCTCTGCAGTGCTGCCTGAACAGCTCTTACTTGGTGGCTGCACAATGAAATGAAACCTAGGAGAATATGGTCAAAGAAAGAGACACATTAAATACTCCCAAGGACCCTTGAAAGGTCTACTGTAAAGTGGGGGAAAATTCCCCAGGAAATTCCTCCTTTTCAATGGGTGTAGCCCCTCCCTCTAGTCTGGTACTTCTCACAGTGTATTGCTTTTTCCTTTTTTTTTTTCTCTCTCTCTCTCCAAAACCAATTAAAAGCTTGAAGATGGAATTTGTGGATGTGAAAAATCAGCAAACTATGCAAATACTGTTATCCTGAAGCCAGGGGAAGTTCTGCGTGAAAGTGAAAGTATGAAAACCATGGATTTTACAAATGTATTGTTTTAGTGAAAATTGATGATATTTTAAATTAAAAATAATGCTCTGACTTTTAGGAGTCCTAGAAATTGCACCATATTTTATGATTACAGAAATCTGTTGTTTTCTGCTGCATATTTAATGAAGTATTTTAGAGAATTTGGTGAACAAAAACAGTCCTTGAAATTTGTCTTAAATTAGCTCTTCATTTTTTTCCTGCATGACTTCTTCCTATCATTGATTTTATACCAATGCTACTTCCATAGGTATTAAACATAACTATGGTTAAAGTAATTTAAGTATGAGTTGTACGGAACACAAAAATATTTAAGCACAATGGGAAAATATTAAAAAAAATAGTAATTTTTATTAATTTAATATTTGTTGCTCTGTAAGAAACCTGATATTTCTGACCTAGATCTCTGTTTCTGAAACAAAGAACTAAGGCATGAGTTTTGGAAGCTAATACATGCACATATGCCAAGTTCAAAAAGGAAATGAGCACCCAGATTCATTTTCTATACTTAATGTTGTTAGCAAATGAGATGTAGACCTTATAGAAATGAAATCCAGAGCTGGATTATTCATAGAGATATTTAAATGGCACCAAAATATGGATGGATTTTGATTTTTGGCAATTAAATTATTTAATAAATTTTATTCTATTAAAAACCCCATCAACAGTATGAAAAACCCACATGTGGGTGAATGCTGGTTATAAGTAACATGGAATTTTTCAACGTAAGTTTTTTCAGAACTTAAGTAAGAGCAACAACCTGTAATTCCTGTATCTCACCTTCTGGCCAGTGTCACATCTGAAATACAGAAAAAAATCAGAAAAATTTCAGCTGAAATACACAAAAAAATTACAAATAGCTACAGTGTTCCGGACTGCTTGTAACCTCATGGCTGGGGTTCCCATTTGAATCTGATATCCTGGATATGTTTCCTTCTGTAAAGGCTTAGTGCCAGATCTTAATTGAATTTACAGAGTGGAAGTTCTGAGCCCTCAGGAATCACCAAATTGAGAGCTGAAATGAATGGTCCCATTCCAAGACAGAGCCCCTTCTCTCAGGGTGTGACCTTCAAGGACACTCCCTGGAGCACCTGGGTTCCTTCCTAAATACTCTGGATAAGCAGGGGAAGGTTGGAAGCTCAATAAGTCCTTCCCTGATAGTCCCACTGGAGCTCCTCATCTGCAGAGGGAGATGTGAGCTCATGTTTGCTCCATGCCCTTCAGGTGCCACCCTTCTGCATCTGGACATAAAGAGGAGCAAATCAGATGAGAAATAAACCAGGCTAATAATAAAGAGAAAAACTGGAATGTAAAGAACACGATAGAATATTATTTAAAGTGGGTATCTCAAGCTGTTTCCCTGAGTAACTGCACAAATAAACTGTTATTCATTTTGAAGGTTAAGCTTTAATAATACCATTAAAACACTCAAGTAAAGTTCAAATGCAATCTACTATTTATGATAAAGCATTCCCAGTGTTGAAGGTAACTCTTTCCCAAATTGATTATATTCCCTTTTGAGCAGAAGTTGGTTTCAAGCATCTAATTCAGGAAGAGTCATCCATCTTCCTTTCTCTTAGTCAGACAGCTCCATATTCCAGTTCCTTCACAAAATCTAACTTGCCAATAGAATGGAGATTTCTTTTTCTTCAGCAATATGGGCTCTTTTGAGTCGTTCCAAGCCTGCTTAGCATTTGTGTTCTTTGAGCCAGGCACTCATTTTTGGAACAAACTCATATGTACATCAGAAATGAGAAAAGAAAAAAGTCAAATGCTATAAAGGGGCATTTTAAAGAGTTTTAAGGACTACTAAAGAATTTCTTTGTAAGGTTCACAGATATTTTACAGGCAGTCTACAACTAAAAAGCAACTATTGTAGCCTGGCAACCTTTAGTGTTAGTTCATGTAATTTTAATTTATATTGTTTGTGAGTTCTGTTTTTTTTTTTTTTTTTAATCAGTGATAAACAGATACAAATCCCAGTAATGAATCTTGTCAGGAACACATCCAGATATTTTTGTTAGAATTTCAAAGAAAATGCTTTTATCTGGAGTTTTAAGAAATGTCATTCTTTTTACATGACTCTGGGATGACGACACTTCATGCTCCAGAGCAAATCCAAGAGAAAAGTGAAGAGGAGTTAACCGAGGAATTTCAAATCACAAAATAATTTGGCTTTATGACTGAATCTATCCGTGATGTCAGTCCTAACCCTGGTAGGACTTGGGGTTTTCCATGAAGTTGTCAAGGTTTCACTGCTTTCTCTCCAAACCCAGCAGTCAAACAAGAAATGCTGTTTTTAAATTCCAAAGTGATCTAACTTTATTTTTCACAGCTAAAACCCAACATTTAAATTCTTTGGTATTTAAATTCTTTGCTGTCACTGGGTATGAACGAAACTCATCCTAGCCCCCCCCAAAAAACATGTAGCTTTTCTTTTAAAGAGCAATTCCCTTTATTGGTACATTTTCATTGGTAGAATTTGCCAAAAGAGAAATGAACTTGTCAACATTAAGTTGCTTCTATTTGTTCCAGGATTCCCCAAGTTGTGCAGTGATCAGTCCTTTCCCAGAGAAGCTGAAGAGATGACCTTTAAATTTTTGTTCAAGTACAGAATGCTAAATGAAAGTCATAGCATTCTGTATTCACCTTGAGTCTGCTGCTCCCAAGGCTTGAAAGATGGCTCAGTAACATGACCCAGCCAAGTGTGGCATCTAGGTAATGATGCTGTAATTAAGGCAGGGGTAGATCTTCCAATTTGGGCATATATTTCAGATTGACGATACTCTTCTTCCAAAAACTCCCTTCATGTTGCAAATATCTCATGTTGTTCTGACGTTTCTAAGCATGAATAAAGAAACAATTCCTGTCTGTCCCATCAGGAATTTGTACTTATATTTGATTGCAACCTCAATCATCATCCAAGCCCTGGGGGGGAGGAGACTTAAAAACCTGACACAAACAGAAACTGAGACAGAATTCAGCCTGGAGAAGAGAAGGTTGTATGAAGACCTCCTGCACCTCCCAGGATCTTAAGGGCCTACAAGGAAGCTGGAGAAGGACCCTTCAGCAGGAACTGGAGTGGCAGAACAAGGAGAATGGCTTTCCACTGTCAGATTTGATATTGGGAAGGAACTGTTCCTTGTGAGGCTTGGCGAGGACGTGGCACAGGGTGCCCAGCGAAGCTGTGGCTGCCCCTGGATCCCTGGAAGTGTCCAAGGCCAGGTTGGACAGGGCTTGGAGCAACCTGGGATAGTGGAAGGTGTCCCTGCCCATGGCAGGAGGTGGCACTGGAGGTGCTTTAAGGTCGTTCCAACTCAAATCATTCCATGATTCAAGGATTCTAAAATTCAGCACAGATTTAATTTCTGGCTGACCAACCTTGCGTGATAATGTTATGAATTACTCTAATTGGCAGCCAGGGATTTCCTTTCATGTATTTCTATGCATTTCCGGGAAGAAAACTGTTGAAATTAAATGACTGGAATAATTTAAATAGGATTTAGTTCAGTAGTACACAATTCAAGGGTGTTAATTTAGGGAATAAAAACCATTTCAGGTGGAATCATGAGTGTTGGAGGGGGAGGAGCAGAATTCAAGTGAAGGAGTTGTATTGCATGCTGACTGGGAATCACTCATGATATCCAAACCTAAAAAATATAAATGAATCCCAGGAGCTCTATCAAACAGGACCGAAGATGTGAAAATGTGTGGTCAGACCTCACCAGCTTAATTGATTATGTGATTGTAGGGTGAGAAAAGAGCCTTTTATACAGAAAGATGGTGAAAATACCAAAGTTTTTCAACTGGTGTTTACTCCATTAAGGCTGGATGTCCTAGTAAACCTTGTGACCATTTCTCTACCTTGGGACACTGGGATCCCAGAATAGCCTCCTGAGGGATATTTTAAAGGATTCCAGCACTTGAGAGTTCCTATCTTGCAAATTTTATTCCTAACCTTGGTTTTACAAATACCAGCTTAAAAAAATAGACCTAATGAGTGTTGGTCTTTCTTGCTACAGTTGCTAATAGCAAATGTGCCTTTTCACAATTTTATCACCTCCATTTGATTGTGGATGACAAATATCAGGACTCCACAAATAAAAAAATTAAATAATTAGAGAAACATGAAGTCCTTATATCTGGCAGTGTAATAATTATGTGCAGTATGTTCAAAAATACCTTTTTTTTTTCCCTAGACAAGACTTGTTGCTTGATGATGGAAAGTGCTTCATGGCTCTTGATGCAGCAAAATTGTCCTACCCTGCACCCCTGCAGTCAGAAAGACAAAACAGACCTAAAATTCAGATATGTCATCAACAGGATTGTCTCATTTGCTTTAGCAAACAACCTTTCGTTTAATAGAGGAATAATGGTACTGAAAACAAAATGAACTCTAAAGCTGTAGCCTGTTTAAGTGTTGCAGTGAGCACAGGGATCCACTCAGTGACTCCATAGAGGAGTTTTAGATTTTCAGAGGTAAAAAAATTAGACTTATTGCCTTTAACAAGTGAATACAGAAGGACTTTAGGCACCCCAGAAGGTCAAGCTGACCTCGTTTGCTGATTTAAAAGTAGAGACTAAAGACAAGGTAATTTTACTGTATTGGAACATTTGGTGTTAATGATGTGGCAGGGTAATTTGTGATCATAAGATATGCCTGGTGATACAGAATGAAAAGTAGATCATATTAGCCTGTGAGATTAAGAAATGGCTGCAAACTGAATATACAAAGCATATAGAATGACTGGCGAAAAGCACATTAAGGAAGTTGTTATTTGCAATTTTACTTGTGATAATTTGGGAGTTCATGGCACTTTGGGGGTTTTGTGGTGGATTTGTTGTTGTTGTTGTTAGGGACAAAGAACTCTGCTTTTTGACTTGTTTCTCTGTTTATATAACCTAAAAATGCAACAGCTATGGAATGATTGTTTAGAATAAATTGGATGAAAGAATGGGAAGGGATATATCTAATTTCACATATACTGGATCACAGGTTATTAAATGAAATTTTTCTTGACTCTTTCTATCTAAGGCCTTTGGAGGAAGTGAACTATATTTAAAGGTGATTAAACCCAAACTTTTTTTTTTTTTCTGGTAGGTTTTATTCCCAGTGACTTTTTACATTTATAAAATTCGTCTGGAAGGATCTGTTTAGAAAATATCCAAGACCTTCCCAGAAGTGACCACAAACCCTAATTTTATTTAAGCTGAATTAACAAAATATTAAGCTGAATATCAGCTGTAAATATCACTAATAATGTTAGTGGAAATTTCCTAATGAGGTCTGAAAGGAGTATTATAATCCTGTTAAATTTGTATTAACTTCTGAAGGGATTTTGTGAAGGTAATAGGAGAGTTGACATTTCACTTCAAATAAAAGGTGCTGTAGGTTCTTGGAGTTATCACTTCTTTCATTTTAGGAACAGAGAAGATATGTTTTCATTGATGTCTGCAGAGCAACATTGGTATATAAAAGCTGGTGATGCTGCCTGGTTGAATCAGTCTTTAAAAAAGAAATCCCAGAATAAGATTCCACTGCTCTTTTCTGTAAAACCCTTAATGAGGCTACAAGATCCATAGGATAGTACTAATTATGTCATCCTGTTCCTTTAAGATGTTTTTCTCTCTAGATTTATATTTCACCTCTAAGCAAACACAGAAGACTCTTACATATAATCCATGGTCATTTAAGCAGAAAATTGTCTTTAAATGGTTAATTATTTAATTATCGCATAGACCATATCCTTGAGGAAACACTGCTGAGGAGAAAAATCAGTGAAGCAAGTGAAGCTTTTTTACTTTACTCCATTCTTAAATAACATTGCTGACTGTTTTCCTTGAACTGCGAAATGAAAATTCAAATGAAAGTGCTAGATGAAAATACATTCAGATGAAGATAAGATTCACATTTTAGTAGTTGGTATTTGGTTAGCTTGGTACCACATATAAATAAAACTTACAAGCATTTAGAATTGTAGAAAGAGGCACCTCAAGAAAAGATCTGCTGCTCTGTGCAGAAAGCCAAAATAAAAGAGTGATATTTGACTTTATTGGTCTGCTCTTTCTGTGGAAGGAAACTCCACAATCTCCCTTATAACCTCTTCCAGGAATTCATGGCTCTGATACTACGTGATTTATTTCCCTTCCAGTGGAGCTAATGCCCTGGTCCCAGACTGCAAGCAGAAACAGAACTGGGGTTTGACACCCTGGGCTGGGCAGTCCTTGCCATCTCCCTGTCTCCTTCCTTTTAGGTAAAGCTCTCTGCAAGCTCATCTGGATGACACCAGCACCCCTCAGCATTGCTCAGCACCAGCTGATGACTCCCCTGTTGTCATGGAATTCTTCTGAGGAACTGCAGAGCTTCAGTGGGGAGAGGAGTGCAGGGGATTTACCTGTTGTGTGTAGACTCAGCCCTACCAGAGAAGGCTCTGTATTTCTAACAGGGTTTGATAACAGAAAAGGAACTCAGTTGCTTGGTGGCAGAGCACTAGCCTGGCCACTGCTCGTGGAAATGAGCTGGGATAGGAGTGCTCTTTCCCCAGCACCATAAATTATCCTTTCTTGAGAGGTTTGCCAGACTCCAGATGTGTGTAAAGACACCTTGCTCTCTGAGCACAAGGGAAGCCAATGGCAGTGCTACTGTGGTGACTTTGGGAAAAAGCAGGAAGAGAAAAGCAAGCCAGACCTCAGAGAGGGTAGAAAATCTGTTTTGGGCCCAGAATGGCTGAGTGGCTTTATATTCTGGCACAGAAAGGCTCTTGAGGTTGCTGAAAAGGGAGGACACCTGGATTAAAGACCACATGATGCAAGGGCACAGTGCATTGAGGGGATATTTCCCAGCAAACTCCTTTTATTACTGTTCAGTGTTTCTCTGAGTTGTCTCTGCTTTTGAAGGAACACAATTACCTTAGTTTGTAGCCTAATGAAACCCATCCCTGGAGTTAACAAAGCTGTGGTGGTATTTTGGGTAACTTACTTGTAGAGTAATGTTTAATTAATTTCAAAGCTTTTGCCAGTTCAAGGTTGTGTTGTAACTGGTGTGTTTAAGCACTTGTGCACTAGATTGCCATCACAGCATCTTCTGGAGCTCTACTACTGAAGGTGGAAGGCTGGGTAAAAAATGAGTGCTAAACTTGGTCTTCTGTTCAGTTGGTTCTAAATCAGAATGTCCTGTGTATAGTCTCACTGGAAAGGAACAAGTGCCCCATGCCCACTACTTTAAAAAGTACTTTGGGTCATGGACAGCAGCTAATCTTACAAAGGACTGCACATATGTAATATTTNATATTATATTTATATTTTTCCCTGTCCCTGTCAAGGTTGGTTGCCTGGTGCTCTTTCTTTCCACAGAGAGATGCTGCCCCAGCTGCAAAGGTCCTAAAGAGGATTCAAACTACTCTGGAACAGAAGTGGCTCTCACCAGCTAAGCCCAGAGCATTGATTTTTCCCCACTGCAATGGGCTCTGCTTGCCCTTGGGATTTCTGCTCATTATCATAGAATGGTTTGGGTTGGAAAGGAACTTAATGACCAGCTGGTTCCACCCCCTGACATGAGTGGCTTCACTGGAACCAGCTCATGTAACTTGTCTTGTTTGCAGGTACTGAAAGTGGTCATTCAAGTGTCCACCTTCAGAAAATCTGTTGCTCTGCGAGTCATCCTGCAGAGCAAATACCTGGAGCAACTACAATGCTAGTCCAGTGAGTAACACTCAAATCACTGGTGGTTGAAAATGAAAATGCTTTTTAGGACAAACACACAGGTATCAGCTCATGCTCAGAGGAACCTGTGGGATGACTAATGAGGAAATATATGAAGTGATATGAAAAGCACCAAGTTCTGGTTTTTTTCACTGACAAAAGAGTTCTGGTAAAAGGCTCTTAAAATGTATCTCTGGGGTGTGGCTAACGCAGTTTCTTTAAATGCAGCCTGGCCTTTCTCCAAGGGCTCCTGTAGTGGCATTTACTGTGACAGAGGCATCAATGGGACCATAGCTGTCCCCCAGGGGCATGGACAGCCAAGAAATTGTGGATTGTATTTTGGTACACTTTCTGAGATAAACAGTGGCATGTTTTCATTTCTCATCTTAGTCTAGGGAGGAACAGAGCAGTGCTCACAGACCTGGTCTTATGCAGGACTTACAGGACTGGCTGAGTGCTTCAGTATATCAAACCCCTCCTGTTTACATCTCCTCTATATCTTAGACTTGAAATGCTTCCCAGAGCTGTGGGATAAATACAGAACTTGTAAAAATGTCTTTTAAAATAAAGGTGTTTTTTGGGCTGCCTGTGCCTGGGGGCAGTGGGAGACTGGGGGCTTCCATCAGAGACTTCTTTGTGGTGTGGGGACATCCCAGTGGGGCAAGGGGAAAATGTGAGGAGGAAAGAACTAAAGAGTGGGGCTGTTGTGGAGTGCCCATCAGCCCCTTTCCCCACCCCTGTGCCATTGGGATGGGACAGGAGTCAGAGAGGGAGATATGAAGATGAGCCTGGGGCAGGGGGCAGGTAAAGTGGTCTGTTTCTCATCATTGATCTCTGTACCCATTGGAAATAAACCAATTTTCACCCAGTCAAATCAGTTTTGCCCATAATAGTGCTTGGTAAGAGATCAATAAATGTTCTCCATGCTTTTAACTTGATCCACAAGTTAATTTTGTCCCTGTCTCCTGCTGATAGCAAAGGTCGACTCACCAAGAACAACAAGCTTACAGAACACGTGCAGTTTGTAAAGGGAAAACCAAAACTACACACAGCACTCCAGGGCAGGATGGATGTCATGAAGGAATTTTATCAATGTTTGCAAACCCCAGTGTCTGCTGGTGATTATGAAGGAAGTGGATATGGCTCTGTATCTAATGCTGTGAAATGACCATAAATTTCAGTGATAAGAGTTGAATGAAAATGTTTAAATGTGGCTTTTCATCTTGGTTGTGCACACTGAAACCTGAGATGGTCAGGGAGAATCCTGTCACGTGAAGAGCATTAATTCAGAGATAGAAAATTTCTGAAAAATTTGCCACGTTCCTGTGCTATGGTACCCTACAGGTTGGGAATCAAAAGATTTGACAATTATAGGCTGGGCTAATTGAGACAAGATCTCAAGTGTTCTCAGTCTAAAACTGGGGACTCAGCCAGTGTGGCTCGGGAATTCAATCTGAAAGCAAGTATGTATGGCAATCAATTAGTGACTAATAAAATTATTTCTTCAATTACAGTGGAAGTGGATGATGGAGCTGAGGCAGATGCGACACTAGAGGAAGAAGGGAAAAAACCAACTCATTTGCCAAATATAGGCAAGATTTCCCACAAAATATATAGAAAAGAGGGTGATTTTCCTGTGCTTGATCAAAGGTTAAAAAAGTGTTTAAAAAGCCCAATGATGCAGGATGCACACAGATGGCTATTCCATAGTAAATGGGGTGCAATTAGTGACTATCCACAGCTGAAGACAGCAATGAGCAAGAACTCTGAAGCCTTTCAGATCTTAACTGCATCTGGAACAATATTCTCCTCTGTCTTGCTGATACCCAATTCCCTGCACAGGAATAAGATTTTGCACTCACTATTGTGTTTCTCTCATCTATTTGGCAAGGACCATGTGGGGTTTTCCCTTGACCTGTAGCCTGGGGAATGATCTGTTTCCTAGGAAAAACTGGAAATTTCACCTGAAAAGCTTTTGTTATGTCAGGGCCCTGGGACCTGAGGAGGCCTGTGATCTTTTCTGGTCTCCCAAAGGAGATATGGAGAGCATTTTTTTATCCATTGTAGAGATGTTCAAAGCACATTCTGCAAATATTTCTGCACTGAATGTCTGTTACATGGTTTTAATGTATCTTGCAACCATTTGCAGCCATAACCATTCAGTTTATCATGAGCTGTGCTAATACCATGATTTAATCTATATAAATCAAGTAAATATTGGTTTATTAAACTTTCTGGGTTATTCCTTGTATGGAAAAGCCATTATGCAGTTAGTATGTTCTAAGACTGGAAATTTGGATTTATAAATTGCAGATTGTTTTATGTCTCAGCTTTATGGTCGGCTCAGAGCAATGTGAGACTCTACTACCCATCCTTGTATTGCTTTTTTGCACATCTCACCAGCATGATTTGTGGTTTGGGGCCCAGGGATGTTCCTGGTTTGTCTGATACTCACAGTTTCTATATTGTGGCTGATTCACAGTGTTACACAATGCAAGATACAGTGGTTTGTGTGACTGATTCAGATATCTGCCCTAACACATTTAGTTTAGACTTACCCATCTACCAGTTTGTATAGGATATGGTATCTGCTCCCTTGAATTTATTTATTATTTGATTTATAACACAGGCCTGTAATAAATTATCTCAGCACAGTTGGAGTGCACTGAGCTACAGATTAAGAGATGGGATGAGTGGGGAAGGCAGGGACTTCATAAACCAGATTTATGGAATCAAAACTCTTTTTTTGGTTTTGATTCTATAACAGAAGTTAACAAAATGTTATCTTAAGTGTTGCAATGGTGAGGGGGTGGGCTTCCCCTTGCGACAACCTTACTGGCTTAACTGGGTTACAGCGTGGCTTATGAAAACAGGATGGGTACGATGGTGTGCCTGAGATATCCTTTAATCCATCCATAACCATGCGGTCCGAGAGGCAGCATCCGAAGACCAGGAGGAGGGGTCAGGTTAACAATACAGAGGGATACCTGAGGGCAAGGTATCCAATCCCAAATGCAGGACAGAGACCTGACCTGATACGTCAAAGGTCTCAAACGAACAGAGAATTAAGGCTTACGAATAAGGTTTACTTTGGAATGAGCTAATTACCATCTTTGCAGTGCCCAGACTCCCAGGGTCTCAGATTTATGCCCTCTATCTCGATTGGTTTGATTCCTACACTCAAGTGCTAACTTTATAACATATTTCAGCAAACTCTTTTCTAACTCTGCTGATCTCATATAATTAATCTAATCTGTGTTTTTTAATAAACATCTCGCAACTCCAGCAAATGCTGCAGAAAACAAAGTCTGTTACATTGTGTTGAAGTCCAGTGCATTGGTGTGTTTATCAAATCTGTTGGTATTTTCTTCACTGAGACCTTTGTAAAATGCTTTTTTCATGTTGATGTAAGTCCTCAGAGGCAGTGAAAATCCTGCATCCTCTTTCCACTGTCCTCTTTCCTCAGGGAGAGTCACTCATTAGGCACTGGTCAAGTATTGCTCAGCAGTGTCTGTTTGGTTCTTAGTCTTCATTCACAAACCAGGCACTGAGCTCCATCTTCTCCCTTAACAGGACCAGTATAAGCTGTTCATGGCCCTGGTGGCACAGCAAAAAAGGGAAAAAGTATTTGCAGAGCTAAATGGGGATGGGAGGAGGTGTGAACCTATGCCAGCACTTAGAACCTCAAAACTACGACACAAGGCTTCAAAGGTTACAAACCCAGGAGAATCTGAAGGTCTGATTAATAACCTGGAGCACAGAGAATGACAAAAAATACCTTTCTGAGGGGACAATCTTAAAGAGCTTGTGTTGAGTAGAGTGGTTGTGAACTTAGTAAGCAGCAGCGCTGCCCAAAGCTGGGTGTAAGAAGAGTGTTCAGCAGGAGAGTGGGATTCCTTCCGGAGACACAGACTGGTGATGGGAAGCACAGCCTGACTTCATTCAACAAAGATCAGTTAGAAAGCAAACCAGATAAATAAAAAATACTCTTGTAAGCAAGACACCTTTGGAATAAAAAAGGATAGACTTCAGAGAAACAAGATTGATGATACAAGAGATTCTTCACATTCCATTTCATCTCACAGGTTTAAGTGCAGCAATTTGGCAATTTATTATGGTCATGCATCTCTTGCTAATTATTAAAATTATTGTCAGAAATAATTTTGATTTTAGGTTTATAAACAGGCTGTGGTGAGTTCAGGATGCTCAAGCTCTGAGTTGAATTAATTTGTGTCAGAAGTTGGATTCTAGAAAGCACTTATTAAAAGTGAGTCAGAAATAATTTCTGTTTGTTTTTCTCAAATATACATTGCATAAAAGAAATTTAATTTCAGTAAATTTATTAGTGTTCTTTGCAGAAAAGCAATGGATTGACAGTTTGTCAAATAATTGGTACAATTTTTTAAAAGGTCAAAAACTATAGCACTTAGAGACAACTCATTCTATTGGTCTAGAAAGCTTTTATTAACATGCCCAAATATATGGTGCATAACCAGGGAAATGAAAAGTCTGTATTTCCCAAGTTTTAGATTTTGACTGAATGAGGCTCCCATCAGTTCTTCCAGGAGTTACTGGTTAAGGGAAGCTGTTGCAATGGCCCTTTGCTGGGTGGCTTTTTCGCTGTCATGTTTAACCCAGCCACGTCTAAGAGAGCCAAGAAAATAAAGTCCAGACTGTTCTGTACAACACCTCCATGCAGGCAGTGATCTTATTTAATGCAGGTCACAGTACCCATCCTCATGGTCACTGAAGGACCAGAATAAATGCTGTTTCTCTATCTGAAATTCTCTTTTTCTAGTGACTTGCTATTGTAGCACTTAGAGAAATAAATCTGAAGCTTAAAAAGCAGAGTAAGAGGATGAGTTTTGATGGTCTCTTGCCCTGAAGCTGACCTTGGATAGGCCCCATGAAGTGATAGAGCATGGCCTTAGATAAATCCCTGTGTTGGTGTTGCCAAGCAGTGATACTGCAGTGTCTCCCTCACAACAACAACAATGGCCCAGGAAATGCTATTGTGAGGTTTGAAACTGGTTGGGTGTTTTTCTCTTCTTTAAGGAACTGGTGTATGCTCATTTCCCTGTTATCAAGTCCATATGTGGTAGTGCTGGGCCATGTGAGCTCTTTCAGTCATATTCATGGAAACCTGCAGCTCTCAAGAAACGGGTTTGCATCTCCCTTGTTTGTAATCCTGCAGAGCTCCAAAAATGGTTATGAATTAAGGGGCATTTCCTGTGCCTCCCAGTGTGAGCATGGGAGCGCCTGCTACATATTTAAATGTTACTGCTTCTTTGGCATCTGCTTTGACATGAAATGCTATAGATTAATAAGTAATTACTTTTTTTAAAAAATAGCCTAGGAAGGTATTTTATTTAATCCACCAAAAAAATTGCTTTGAAATAAAAAATGTCTTGTTTACAGCATGAGGAGTCCATGTTTCAGATGTCTTAATCTGTTGTTCTTTGAAATGTTTACCGAAAAGCTTTCTTGGATAAAGAAAAGGCTGTGGGGATTTCAGTGACAAATGGGACACTGCAGTCTGTTCCATGGTGGGGTGCACTGAAGGATTGGAAGCCTGCAGAGGAATTGCTGTTTTAATGCAAGGAAAAAGGAGGTAGTTTCAACAAATTAAAATATAGAGTAGAGTGGTACAATAAAAAGGACAACAGCACCCAGAGCATGTCAGATATTGCCGTTTTGACCTAGAGCCTCAAAGGGAAAAGAGAACACACAAAAAAGGCACTGCTGGTTAGCAGTACACACAGTAAAGATTGGTGATTTGGGAAGGAGCTAGATTTGATTCCAGCTTTCCCTTACTACTGTATTGAATTTCCACGCTTGGATTTAACTTGACATAATAGTCATTATGGTCCTTTTCCTACAAGTGGCAATACCCAGTTAAAATATTTCAGAGTGAGTATAAGTTGATGTATTGCTCTATGTTTTATTTTGTTTTAAAAGCAAAACAAAAGAAAACAGAAAAAAGCTTTACTCGACTCAAATTACTAATTTGTTCTGTAAGAAGTTGCTTTTTCTGATTAAAAACTTTTCTTGGGGAAAAAAAGCACAAGAAAAATTTTGAACCAGCACTATGACTATAATAATAAAGGACTAAGTGGAAATTATAAAGATGAACAGTTTGTCCCACCCCCTGCCATGGGCAAAGATATCTTGCATTACTCCAGGCTGCTCCAAGTCCTGTCCAACCTGGCCTTGGACACTTCCAGGGATTCAGCCACAGCTTCTCTGGACAGCCTGTGCCAGGGTGTCTCCACCTTCCCATGGAACAATTTCTTCCCAATATCCCATCTAACCTAGCCCTCTGGCAGGGTGAAAATCTGGATAAATTCTGGCCTTTTTTTTGAGTCCTGTAGTGTTGCCATCACCTGAAGTGCTGCTGGAGATGAGCTCGCTCAGAACAGGTACCTGGAACAACACAACTGAGTACATTCAGAGTTACTTTATTGTGTCCAAAACCCCCATTAATTGTGCTGAGTCAGATCTGTGATGCCTTTTACCTGCCTTTTTACCTGAAATGAGCTGATGGAGATCTGTGGGGGCAGAGCATAGGCTGGGAATGTCTTAGGGGGATGGCTGTGAATGGTTGGTTTGTGGAAAATGCTATGGATGCTTGACTGGATCTGTAGCACATGGTTTTGGCAAAGTGCTCTGGTTTTCCTACAGAGCTGGCTCCATAATCTCTCCAGAGAGTGAGTTTCTCTTCATTTCTAGCTGTAGGATGTAGCTTTCTAGAGAGCACGAAAGCGCTTTTTTCAGTGAAAATACTTCAAGTGTTACACTACGGTCTGAGTAATGGCATAGTCTTGTACTTAATCCCATTATTTCCAGTTGTATAACTTGCCTTCATGCAACTTTATTGCTTATAATGAATGTTCTGTAATTATAAATGGCGTTTAGGCAATGCTTCCAAAAATATCTACTTTTCCCGCATTGTGTCAAATTTACATAGCCCCCTCTGGCCATTGAATTAACCACAGAATTCTGTGAGAATTCTCAGAAATATATTCCAGGTTCTCATAGAAAGATTGACATGTTTTGCGTATTTTAATTTAAACAGTTTTTTAAAACCAGTGTCATTTAATTGTTTCTCCTTTGCAGTTCCAATTTTAAGAGAATGGGGATTCCTAAAGTAAGGAAGCTAATTTCTTTTTGCCTTTTAACCACTTAGCTATGAGGAATGAAAGAAATACAGATTTGAAGGGTTTTCTGTAAGGAAAAAAAGAACAGTGAAATGTCACAGAATGGCAATGATGCTAATTACAGAGGCAGTAGAGAAAGGAAATGTGTCAAATTAATAAATAAATTTGCATAAATTTGATTTTGTCGTTTATGCAAAAGAGTGCAATAGTGAAAGAAGTATCCTGCAACAATATTCCCTTCAATCTGCCACTGGGAAACAAAGCTGGAGCTCTCCAGGAGTCCTGGGTCAGGACTTTGCTCTCTGAGATACTCCTGGATGAATGTTGCATGTGATGGACAGAAGGAGAGTTACAAAGAAATGCCTCCTAACAACTCTTTTACCCTCTTCACTTTGCTGCAGTGCTCTGTGCACACCTGGGCAATGTGCAGGTACCACACAGAACCTGCCAAAGTTCCCACCAAAATATGGTCATGATGTATCACGTACAAAAGGCTTGAATACGGCAATTGTGTGGAATAAAAAATAAGTGTGTGCCATGTGTTTCAATGTAAGACTGAATCATTCATTCATAGTCCAGTAATGTTGGCAGTAAAATATGATTACTGAGGGGATGCTAGGGATTTAATTCTGTACTTATTAAGGTAGCAGAAACATAGCATTGGGTGCCTTACACGTCTGTAATTAACTTTTAGATTGGTTTGGGTTACTCATGTTCTACCTTTCTATAATTTGTGTGGGATGTAGATGGTTCTGTTACTCTGGAGATACTCTGATCAATGCAGGTAAAGCTGGTGGTGACTGAGGAGGTCAGGTAGTTCAGGCTCTTGCCCCAGCAGGAGCAATTAGACCTCAACCATGCCTGGCAGTTAATTAGCTTGCCTGTTCTTCAAACCCTCCTGTGACAGAGATTCCACTCTTCCTTGGCAATTGATTTCTGTGCTGAGACACAGATAGAAAGATTTCGCTAAAGTCTGAACAAAATTTTCCTTGCTGCAGTTTAACCCTTCTTGTCCTGTCCTTGTGATGAATAGCTTTGCCCCCTTCCCTTGAGAGAAATTTTCCATAATGGAAAATTGTTGTCATGGAAGCTTCACAGCAATTTTAATTTAAAATAATCACAGAACATTCAGTCTTCTCTCACGGGTCAAGTTTTTTAGCTCACTGAGTCATTCTATTGCTTTTCTCTTGACGTTTTAGAAGTGACTGGAGTTACTGGCCAGTTGGGAAGCCTTAGCAAAGCCACAGTAGTTGACAGCTAATGGAATACAGGACTTATGGAATAGTTTGCTCTAGGAAGGACTTTAAAGCCCATCCTATTCCTGCCATGGCTAGGGGCACCCTGGGCTAGTGGAAAGTGTCCCATCCAACCTGGCCTTGGACACTGCCAGTGATCCAGGGGTAGCCTCAGCTTCTCTGGGCACCTTGTGCCAGGGCCTCCCCAGTCTCACAGGGAGGAGTTTCTCCCTCATATCTCACCTAAAACTGACCACCTCTAGGCTTTTCCTGTTTGTTTTGTCACTACTTGCTCTTGTGAAAAGTTCCTCTCCAGCTTTCTCCAGCTTGGTGGAAAGTCCAGAGGCTAGCAGAAGCAGGGACAGGCACCTGTGCTGGGGAAAGGACAGGCACCTGCCAGGTGGATGCTGGCTCAGAGGACAAGGCAGGAGGGGCAGCTCACAGCTGTCCTGTGTCCAGCCATGGACAGCAGCTTCTCTTTGTGGAAAGGCCCACCTATCCCCTTACCCAAACCCCTCTGCAGCCTAAGGATGAGAAGTACTCTGAGAGGGGGGGTAATTTTCCCTTAGATAATCATGCGTGTGTAATTTCCATCAGTTAATGTGACAAGTACAACTCAATCCGCATACTCTATAGTTTTAAAATGTTCCTGGTTTATTATTTTCTAAAGTTAGGGCATATTCTAAAAGCATTAGGACAAAATATTGGCAGTTGGAAAATGCCAATTGCAGATTTTTTCATGGACATGAAAAGCAGAGATGGGTCAAGATATTTCAGTAGAACCCTGATAGAGAGGCTCCTTGGTTTAGTAGACTGGTTGGGTTGGTGCCTGGTCCTCCTAAGCTGCTGTGTTGAGAAGCCAGGATCTTTCTTTTCCTGTTTCCTGAGGTTTTCCAGCGTCTTGCTGGAGGCCCTCTGAGGTCAGTGATGATGAGTTCCAGTGGTACTTTGTGCCCCATCTGTTGCTCCTTCAGTGAATCCACTTTGGGCCATTTGTTTCATTTGGAATTGAACAATCCTTGCACACAGCAGGAACAAATGAGTAGACAATCCCTTTCTGATGTCTTCAGCATCAGATTTCTTAAGATTAAAACACAGATGAAAACCAATTCAGTGTGTGAAGGGAGGACTATTGTCTTTGCAGGTTTATTTACAAAACATAATTTCCCCCCTTTGCTAACTGTTAGCCTGAAAGCAGGAGAAATTCAGATTGGGACCATTAAAGAAAGGCTACTGATCAGTTTTTCTCAGAAGTTTCTGCAAACACAGCCCCAGGCTGCTTGCCTCAGCAAGCAGGCCGGAGAAGGGAGAATTTTGATGAAAGGTGTTGGTTTTTCTATTTTCCAGAGCGATGCAGTTTTTCAAACAGGTCAGTCAGCATCTGAAGAGTCAATGTGCAGTAAAGTTCCTCTCAGCTTCCCCAAAACCTGTGCTGGCAGCTGTGTGCTTTGTTGTAGATATACTCTTCTCAGGGAAACTAATAAAGGGTGGGCAGGGCAGTGGTGGAAAGGGAAAAATCAGAACCAAAAAGCCTAATCCTCAGTGAAATAATAAGGCTAAGCATTTTCTCACCATACACATAATTTAGATAAGACAAGGTTTATATTTTTCATTATAAATAGATCCAAGATTGTCCTGCTTTATTCATCCATCTGACACTTAATAGTAGCAAATACATGAGCAATCCATGCTTTAACCATTGGGCTCCTCAATCCATCCTCACCTATCCACATTTTCCAGCACCTCAAATCTGTTTTGCTGGGTAAGTGCAGGAGCCCATGTGGCCCATTTCTGCAAGAGCTGGGCTTTTATAGTTCTGTGTTGCAGAGTTAATGCTTTTTAAATGGAGTTTATAGAGGGTGAGCACTGTCAGCCCTCATTTGCTGGAATGGGAAGTGTCTGCTCTGTGGAAGCAGGGTAGAAAATTAAAGGGGGATATTATGTAGGAGAGGAATGTAGGAGATGGAATGTAGGAGAGGAAGCTAGTTGAAGACACAATAATGGATTCTGTTCTCAGGCATGACTGCTGCCAGTTAGCAGTGATTTAGGCTGGAATTCTTTTTCATGATGTTCACACCAGTCGGGTGGTCTGCAGGAAGGACTTGGAACAAAGTCATTCCAGAAAAAAACTGAGAAGCAGTTTATAAATAACTAAAATCACTGCATAACTCATGAATCATTTGGATGATCCCTTTCATCTCACTGCATGTTTTCCCACTTGGTTTTCATTGATAAGAAAATCAATACTTCTATGAACTCCTGATCCAGAATATTTCACAGGAAGGCCTTAGAGAACAATCTGTTTTTAAATGAAATAATGCATCTGTTTTATTTAGCTCCCTGTCCAGAAAATCACTCAACATCTCAATTTGATTTTGACAACTCAAACATTTAGAGTTCTGTGTGTTGCTGCTGTATCTGGTTGAACAGATCTTTAACATATGGTCAGTTCCTTTGGTTTGCCTTCTTCCTTGCTTTTCTTTCCTCTCTTTAGCAAGAAGTCTTCTTCTCATTTTAGTTGTCTTGGTTTCCTGGGTGCAATACCTGAGCTCTTATGTTTGTAACAGGGTCCAAAAAACCTAAAACCACTTCACATTGGTTATATTTTGCATAGAGACAATGGATTTTCAGCAGCAGGTAAGGGTTAGGATTTCAGGGCACAGCTGTCTGACAGAAGAGAAAGTGATTACTTGTGGTACAAAGTGAGCATAAGATGAGAGACCAAAACAGATTGTTTGGAATGGTTCCATGCGGCATTTCTGGATTACACTTTAGGAAAAGTCACTGCTCAAGCTGACCTTCAAAACTGAAATAGTTGGTTAATTAATCAAGGCCAACACACAAAGGTACAGATGTATCTATAATTCTGATACAAGCCTTGATTGGATTTGTTAAGCCACATGTGTCACTGATGGGCTTAGACAGTTGCTTATAAAGGGAGATCACTTCCCCCTGAATCCAAAACTGACCATCTCTCATTGTAAATAACTGAGAAAGAACAAACACAATTATCTTAAATCTGCCTTAAAAATGAAGCAACCTTAAAAAGCTACACAGGCCTTTATGTTGTTAACAGTTATCAATTACAAAACAGATTTAATCATTACTATACTAATTTCTACTGGTATAACTTCTTAAATGGAAATTAAGTACCCTAGATCTGATGTTGTTCTTTTTTTAATGAGGAGAAAGAAATTCTCTGATGATGCACTTCTTTCTCCTCCCAGAAGGAATCTTGAGAGAGGGGAGACAATAAGTGAAGCAGCACTGCAGAGGAGAGGGAATAAAATGTTCTGCATGTGGTTTGTAGACAGCACACAGTGTTTGGATGGATTGAAGCAGGAGGGCCTGACATTAGGGACACTAATGAGAATGGAGGAGGAGGAGGAACCTGGTTGGAGAAGGCAGAGAACAGGGAGAACATCTTCAGGCAGGGATGTGGACAAGGTCACATCAAAAGATCACCATTCTGACTTTTAGTAGCAATTCCGTGACTAAAAGATTTGGATTGTGGCCGATGTAGGTCCTATGCAGAGAATGAAGAAGTGTCTGTGCACATGTGTGTGAATGAAAACACAGGTGGGACAGAGATGGGGTTTAGAAATGAAATTACGCGGATTTGTTTCATTGTGTTAAGCCCATGGGTATGGCAATTTTATATTCCTTCTCTTCTCTTGTGTTTGTGGTTACTGCAAAGAGACAAGTCCATCCTTCTCCTCCAGGATACTCTGTCACAAATTAAAAGTTCCTACTATAACTTAACTATAGAATCATAGAAACATGGAATCCCAGACTGGTTTATGTCATAAAGCCCATCCAGTCCCACTACCTGCCATGGGCAGGGACTCCTTCCACTATCCCAGGGTGCTCCAAGCCCCAGTGTCCAGCCTGGCCTTGGACACTTGCAGGGATCCAGGGGCAGCCACAGCCTCTCTGAGTATGCACTCTGCCAGGGCCTGCCCACCCTCACAAGGAACAATTTATTTCTAATATCTGATCTCAACCTACCCTCCGGCAGTTAAAAACCATTGGGCCTTGTCCTCCCATGTAAATAGTCCTTCTGCCTTCTTTTTTTCTGCCCCTTCAGACACTCCAGAGCAGCCCTTGGAGTATCTCCTCTCTAACAAGACAGGTCCCTGTCTGTCTTGTGCAGTGGCCCCAGAGCTTGAGGCAGCACTCAATGTGAGATCTCACCAGGGCAAAGAAAAAAGGGAGAATCACCTCCTTCTACCTGCTGGACACTTGAAGCTTTAGAAATGCTAATGCTTGAATATTTGGTTGTTAGTTGCATATGTCCATGACAGAAAAGCGTCCTGAATTGCTTGTTAACTAATCCTGAACCCAGTATTATTTGTTTTTCCTTATATCCTTGATGCCTCACTGAATGAAAAAAAATGCAGATTAAAAGTGCAGATTGTGAAAAAAGGCTAATCAATGTGGAGGGCCCTACAAAAGTGTTTCAAAGACATCCTGAAGCCAGGTATTGGTGCACACCATACCTGTGTTTCCCCTCCCCTCACTCTCATTCTCTGTATCTCTTGAGGAGTGAAGCAGACCAGTTTTTCTGATCCTTGCTTCTGCTCTTCTGCAGACAAAAATATATATATATATGGAGGTGATTTTAGCAAGGAGAAATGTCCATTTGGGATATTTTTATTGATACCTCCTACATGTCTAAAAAGCCTCTGGGACCAGCTCCTTAACTAAATAAGTCTCTGTTTTATTTTCTCTAACTGTTTGTTCAGTTTCCCCTAACCCAAGGTGCCCCAGCTGGCCTTGGCAAGTGCTCTGGCCTCATTCAATAATTGATAGGAAAGAACAGACACTTCCTGAGGATGGCTCACATAATCCTCAGGTAATTGTCTAAAAGTACTGAGCTGAGTCACCTGTGATGGTATTTGCCTCTTTGCATCAATTACAGCAAGAGTCTGGGTGACTGGTTTAAACTGGTTGTTGGGGGTTGAATTGTTCCCTTTTCTTTCTGTGGATTTTTCCCATTGTTATGCTAAGTATTTGTGGCTACACCTCAGTAATAGTTTTTCTCTCGCAGGGGAGTGGGGGACAAAGGGAAACCAGAAAAGGAAAGGTGGGACATGGGCCTGGGCTCTCGCTCTCCCCCTCTCTCTCTCTCTCTCTCTCTCTCTCTCACTCTCTCACTCGCTCATGGAGTTGGAGTCAGACGGCCGGTACCCCTACCTAGCATCCTCCTCGCAATCCCAACGCCGGGAGCCACGTTCCCTACTGTCGGACATCACACTGCTGCCTTCCCACTTCATCCTCTGGGCACTCTGCCAAGCACCACGGCCTACACCATGAGGGGGGAGTCGCTCCTCCATCCCTCTCACACCTGGGCCGCAGCCGCTGCCATCACCCAGCCCCCTTCAGCTGCACAGGACCAGCTCTGCCCACAGCACCGGTAACTGAGCACAGGGAGAGGGAGCCTGCATCCGAAAAGGGCTGTGACTGAGCTATACTGTTCTGTTTTGTTGTCAATTTTTATAGCTGTTGTTGTTTCTGCTATTTGCCTTGTTAGATATATTAGTAAAGAGCTGTTATTCCTATTCCCATATCTTCTGCATGAAAGCCTCTGATTTCAAACTATAATAATTGGAAGGGAGGGGGTTGCACTCTCCATCTCAGGAAAGGGGCTCTCACCTTTCCTTAGCAAATACCTGTTTTTCAAAAGAAGACACTGGTTGATTAGAGATGAGTCCTCATCTCGGATAATGCTTCAAGAGGGTTGATTCCCATAGTTTCTGATCTCCCAGCATTGTGGGAAAGCACCCTTCCTGAGGTTCAGCAATGGGTTAGAATGGCCTCTTGTATAAGCCTCTTCCAGGTGCTTCCTGCACTCCCAGCTCTCCCAGTTCACTGTCAGCTGCTCTCACTGGAGAGCAGAGCACTGTGGCATTGCATTGATCCCCAGCCCTTCAGCAGGGATACAAAAGGAGGGTGCAATGTCTCAGCTCTGTTTCGTAAACACTGAGGGAGGGAGAAGATAAGCAAAGCTCCAGAGTCACATCTGCTTCTCCCTTATTAGTTCCAAAGAATACAGTAGACCTTTATTTTGCAGGGCAAATAGATAAAATTCCACAAGCTGTGGTGGAACTTCACATTCCAGCTGCTCCTCTGCTGCTTCAGGGGATCTGCTTTGGTTCTGTCTTCCTCCTCCTGGATTCCCTCTCTCTAATGTTCTCATAGATAGTGTTTGCAAGCTACTCATGCAGCTGTTGGATCAAACTGACCCTCTTCCCTAATTTTGTAGGTGAATTTATGTCACTTTACTGAAGCCAGTATGCAGTCAGATGCTTGTTCTGACCCAGCAGTCTGCATTCCCTGAAAATCAGCAGCAGAGGTATCACATTATCTGATCTCTGCTCTGACCTGGAGGGCAAAGCTGGGGCTGTCTGCAAGCCTGGAGAGGAGAAGCCTGAGGCTCACCTGAGACCTTCCACCACCTCAAGGAGCTACAAGGAAGATGGAGAGAGACTCTCTACAAGGGATGGAGTGACAGAACAAAGGGGAATGGCTACCCACTGCCAGAGGGTGGGATTAAATGAGATGTTATGAAGAAACATGGTTTAGTGGAAGGTGTTCCTACACACGGCAGGAATGAGATGGTCTTTAAGGTCCCTTCCAACCCAACCCATTCTGTGACTCTGTGATTCTGTGGCTCTTATATGGCCATGGAGGTGAGGGTTGTGCCCTATGTGTTCATCTTTCAGGAAGGGACTGTATGGAGCACTTTGCCTCTCCTCTTAAGGAGAGGAGTGCAGGCTTAGTGCAGAGCAGCAGTTGAGGAAAATGTCCTTCTCCTCTTCTGTCCTTATAACAGAGACACCCCAAGTCATGAACCTGCAGCCAGCTGGAGCAGCCACTGATGCTCAGGACCTTACAGCCTCAGGGGAGCTACAGGAAAGGGACATGAAAACAGCTTTTGTTCCCTCTCTCTTACATTTTCTGATCTCCTCTTTGATGCAGGCCCCAGAATATTTGTGAAGGGACTTGCTTTCAGGGTTTCCTGTTGGAAAGGCATTCTTTATGCCCACAGGAGCTTGTCCAGCAGAACATTGTTAATTGTTTCCAGTGACATGCTTTAAATGTAATGACTCACAGTAACACTGCTAAAGGTGACACCAATTGTGTTTCTGCTGGGCCACACTTCAAAGGCCTGTTCAGATAATTTGTTTTTAACTCATATGATGGACAAAACATTTTCAGATGAGTTTTTCCTCACTCTGGATTTTGAAAACCGGGCATACAGAAAAAAGTCAGCCAAAAGAAGTCACATAGTCCTTGTGGTAGATGTTTATCATCAAATATTGCCAGGTACCACAGCAATCAGCTCCTTCTGATGTGTCTTGATGTATCAAAATTTGCCTGGGCTGAAATAATAAAATCAGATTTCTAAAAGCACTTTGTTTCTATGCTCATTACCTTATAAATCAGTTTTATTTTGTTCTTGGTTTCATCCTGCTGCAAAACACAAAGAAAGCACTCAATAAATGAAATTGCATCTGTCTGATTCCAAAAATCTGAGTAATACTAGAGGTCTTCAGTTTGAGTATTTCTATTTCTGATAGAAAGGTTTTGCAAGCCTTCTTTCCCCAATAAATTCTGACTGTTTTTTTAGCACAGATAAAACTCTCAAAATAGGATTGCTAGAAAAATCCAGTAGATCAGTATGACAAACCCAATCTACTTCAAGAAATAATTCTTTTACCTAGCAAAACCAAATATCCAGTGCAGTGCATGTGATCCAAAAGGCAAGAGGAAGGAATTATGTCTCATGAAGGAAAAATCTACCCTCAGCAAGCCAATACATTCCTTAGTGGCATCACTTACCTTTGTAAATTTGGACTTGGGGGATCATAAAAACCTTATCTAGGTAGAGAAGAATATCATTCAATGAGAAGAATATAATTCAAATTCTGAATATTTTCACCAGTATGTGTAATAATATATCAGCTTGCAATGTTTCAATTGTGGGGCTGTGACGCTACTACACAGAGAGATTCACACCTGACTCCAAGCAAGTTGAGCAGGAAAGAACCTCTTTATTTACAGTACATGTCTATTGATAGGAATCTAACAATGAGCATGGATTGGACAGTGATGGTAAGACCTCTTGACTCCATTGGTTCCATCACATGTCCCTCAATTCTCTCTTCCTCCAAAGAGGAATGCAAAACAATTCTTGTTTACCAGAAAGAGTGTAAGAAAGTGTAAAAGAAATCCATTAACATCAGAAGGCCAGAACATAGGTGCAACATTCAATGACTTGGTAAGAAATAAGACGAAGAGGATTAGCTACTAAATTTGTCAGAAATGTATTCCAAGTAAATACCAGGAGAGAAAGGGGAAAAAATATTGAATTTTGTGTTTTTCCACAGCAAATGTGCAGTGAGTTCTATCAGGTTTGCAAGTTACTCTTCTATTCTGGAAGCAGAACTGTTAATCTTATGAAGGCAGGAGATTAGGTAACACAGAAGCATTTTCTGAGCAATTTCAGGCACACACATTTTTGTTTTGAAGTCAGTTTATATTTATTTCATACTTCTCATCCTTTGTATATATTAAGACCGTAGTAAACTGGGAATTCTTCCATCAAAAAGGTTGCAATTTTCTTTACTAACATATTCTTCAGTGTCTTAATATTTGAAACTGAGAGTGTTTTTTGAAGGAAAAAAATCTGTAGCATCTTAAAATTTGTCCAAAATCCAGCTTTTACAACCTTAATTTTCTTATACAATTTTTTTCTCAGTTTAGGAAGAAAAAAGTCAGTGTCATATAAGTTCTCAGATTTCACCTGGCTATATCCCCTTGCAAAGGCTAAATATGAAAAAGGCAAACCAAAGTGCAGAATCCTAGTGTACATGTTTCCCATTTCAAGATAAATACCTTTTCTGCTGAGAACACTGTTTTCAGCTGGAATTGAAGGTCTCTGTTGCTTTGTTTTCAACTGATCTGCTCTCAGAGCACAATGAGGCTGTGCAAAACGGAGTGATTTAGCCTCAGTTGGTGATGATAAAGGCAAAAAGAGTTCTTGCTATTATCCTATTAAATAATTTCTGTAACTGGGCTGTAGAGCTAATGCAGGACAATAATTGATGGTAGGCAAAATTCTTTACTTTCTGAGTGTGTTTTCTGAGAACTTCTGTGTGGTCAGAGAGTTATGGTAAACTGGGCCTGGATTTCCCTTGATGAATATAATGCACCTTCTAACAGCTCAGTGTTGCTTATGAAATACAGGAACTGTTTAATTTATAAAATTCTAAATGAGCAATTCTTGAGTCCAAATGTGAAATTTTGAAGAGCACTGACAGAAGAAATATCTGTAAAAATATATTAATATTAACTAGAAAAAGAAGGGCAAAAAAAGGAACATGAGATAATGCTCAAGCAATTTTGCTTGATGTTTACTGATAAATGATACATGATAAACCTAGAAGTAATTCTTTTCTCAAAAACTCCTCTTGCATCTCTTACACAGTGTAACCACAGACATTTGCTCATAGTTATTCTCCCTGGGCAGTGGATTTTCTGTTTAGCTACAGTTTAGAATACAATCTTGAGATTGGTAAGATTTATCTAAAAAGCAGTATTTTCCAGAGTGGTCATTTTTCCTGCCAGCAGCTCATTTATGCACTCCTTGGATTCATACCCTCCTGAGGAGTTCATGTGGTCTCAATGGCTTTGGTATTAACATCTCCTGCATATTGAGTGTTTAGGGTTAAGATTTAAATATGCAGAGCAAGTAACCCATAAACACTATACTTCAAATGCATTGACATTTGTGTAGGTACAGAAAGACTCCATCATGGATCTGATTCATTCTAGCAAAATTACCTATTGTGCCAATTTCTGCCAATATCATAATTAACCTGTCTTGAGGTTTTTTTTAATTGGCTATTTTGCTAGTTTGAGGGACTGGGGAAGCCATTGGATAAGTTAGATTTGTACATGTGCTTCTAAAATCAAGCTTTTGCTTTAAGGGGAAAAAACTCCAAACCATTATGTGCTGTTTCCCTGATTTTTGGCTGTTTCAAGACAACTCATATGCTTTGAATATATTATTTCTTAATTTTTATTCTTAAGATTGAAGGCAGACCAGCACCTGGCCTGTAAGCTGCACTTGCTAGCTCTTCTTTACAAACCTTGATTTATACAAACTCCTCATTTCTGAGAAAGTTGCTGAAGTAGCTTTTCCAGAAGTGCTACACTGACAGAAAATAACAGATCTCACATGGACAATGTACAGAGAGGATCTTGAAAAAAATAAATAACTTATTGACATATTTTAAGAAAGTTACGCCTGCAAAAGGGAAGCAAAAGAAAATGTGGTTTTAGCTTTTGAGAACATCCTCAGATTCTACTGCAAGTTCCATTTTTCAATTTAATAGCTGTGTGACATGCATTTGACACATCTCTCCTGCAATACAGAATGTCTTCCCATCTTTATTTTCTGAGAAATATGTCTCTCCAGTGGATTCATATTTAAGACAGATGCAATGGAATCTTGATTTGTATAATTTTTCACAAATAAGGATTTTTAAAAACTGCCTAAAATTCCTTCTGTTAAACACCACTTGGTGTGTGTTATTCTCCTTAAGAATGAAAGAAGTTTCTTTTTCACAGGTGGAATTTAAAGAAGTCTCTCTTGCAGAGAGAGAATTGCATCCTTTGGCAGAAGCTCAGAAGAAATGTCTGGGCACAGTTTTGAGGAGAGGCCTTAGCAGACTTGAATCCAGGTTTGAATTTGGCTGTTTGTTTCAGTGTCTGTTTCTAGATGTCAGTGTTATATTTGGCTAAATTGCCTGCAGGTCTGAGGGCTTCCACTGCCTGTGAATTGACTTGTTCACCATGAAATTCTCTGTCTTCCACGGCAGTGAATTGGCAAAGTGCAGAGATAAATCTGTGAATGTATCTAAAGAAACAAGTGGCTTTTGGCTGCATTATCATTTTCAGTGCTGTGATCTTAATATTGTCACACAGTAATGTTTTTTTTCACAGCAGAAAATGNAGCTGCTCTGGACACCCTGTGCCACAGCCTTACTATTACAGAATAATGGATGTAGCTATCACTGAATACTGGGAACAGCAGCTGTGGCTGTGGGGACCACAGAACCAGCTGTGTTGCAGCTGTACTCATCTGGGGTGAGACTGCCCTTGTCCTTTGAGGAAAATTCTGTATTTGTGTCCTAAGCTCAGAAACTTGTCATCCCGTTAAGCTGATTTTCTTCTTTAGGCTCTGAAATCCCCATTTCAGATGTTGTTTTGCAATATCTGCTGAGTTAGACCAGAATCACAGAAATGTTAAGGTTGGAAAAGACTTTTAGTATTATTCAGTCCAAATATCAACTTAACACCACCCTGTTCACCACTAAACCATGTCCTCAGGTGCATCATCCACTTGTTTTTGAACAATTCAAGGGATGGATGAATACTCCCACTACTGCCCTGGGCATCCTGTTCCATTGCTTTACAACTATTTCCATGAAGAGGCTTTTCCTAATATCTAATCTAAACCTCTGAACTCCTGGTTTTCTTACAGCTAAGGCAGCCACTGTAAAATATCTCCTCACATATTACACTGGGTGGGATCAGACCAGACAGGTTTGATAGGAATTCAGGTAGCACCATCTGTTAGAGAAGCTCCTGTATGGGATTGTGCATTGCAAGTGTTCATTGGGTATGTGCAGGATTTATCAAATGTGTTCACTACTTTTTTTGTGACTTTGAAGTTCTTGAGATCTTTTATTTTTAGCCAGGAATGAATTTGGAATGATTGCAGGTTTTTTAAATGGCCTTTAAAAAAGTTGAATAAACAACATATGTAATTAATCTGTAGGGAAATATGGCTTAATTAAATCATTAAGTCATTCTATTAGCATATGCACCTGCTGCTTATGTGGTTCATTTCTTCCAGAAATAACCAAATTAATGAATAGAAATTGTTCTATAGTTCAGCTACCTGGAACATGTGCTTCAGTGGTTTGTCTTGTCCTCCTGCAGGCAATTCATTGCTGGCCTACTTACACTGCAGGATGGAGCTCTGTTGGGGCTTGTGAAAGGACACAGTTTGTCTTGACTCTTTAAAATTGCCTGAAGCCAACATAGTTTTCATAGCCATTATCTGTGGGGGAAACCTGCTCATCAGATGGGACACAAAAGAATATCCAGTTTCCTCATGCACTGTGCCATCATCAAAAACAGCTTGTGGAAAGAGTTTGCAAATGCTTGGAAAATTGTGGCTGCTGTACAGGACTAAGTTTTCCTATGATTTAGGGTATGCTATGTATTCTGATTGGCTTATTTATAATGTCTCAGACAAAATACTCCTGGAAAATTTGAATGTGATGGAATCACAGAATATTCTGAGTTGGAAGGACCCACAAGGATCATCACATCCAGCTCTTAAGTGAATGGCACTTTCAGAGATTGAACCCATGACCTTGGTGTAACCACCATCCTGCTCTAAAATATGACCCAGAATGTGTCCAGATTGACCTGAAAAAACATTAGACTTGTTAACTTGTAACATGATGGGTTTTAATTCACATTGCCTACTCTTGGGTATTTTTTCCTTTGTAATTTTAAAGTGAATGTAAAATACACAGAAGGGAGGAGACAAGAGCTAATGGAGTTTTCCTGTCTTCCAGGCTTTTTAGAGCTGGGGGTATTTGCTTTACCTGTAGGTCTATATACTCAGAAGAGCCTTAAATAAACAGTATAAGAGGTAGGGGCAGTATGAAGTGATCCCTCCCCAGTGCTTTCCAATTTCTGAACAGCAGAACTGTGAAAGTTCTGGGGCTGGTGCTGCATTTAGAGTACTGGATTTAACAGCTGTCAGGATTTCATTCTTCTCCAGTTAGGTGCACAAACTTTTCACAGAAGGTCCTCCTCTTTATTTGTTGCTTTATCTTTGTTTTTTATACCAAGGTGCTTTGAGTATTGTAGAGAGCTTGACTCAGATGTTTCCTACAGATTTGTACAAGAAAACAGAGACAAAATCTAGCACGTGTGAGGTCCTGGTTTTGGTAAATACTGCTCATACAGTATTAAGTTTGTGTATTTTCTAGGGATTTGATTTTGTATTTTCTAGTCTTGCAAAGCCACCAGTATTCCAAAGTCACCCTCAAAATTTGCATTATAAATTTACATGATCAATTTACATTATTGCATTCTTTCTCTTACCTCTTCCATTTAGAAAATGGATCTCTATCCTGTTGTGATTGCAGCAGTGACAGCCAGCTCTGAAAAATAAATTGTTTACCTTCTGTGTGGGGTGTAATGTAGGTGCACTGCAGATGTCACTGGGGAATCTAAGTAGCAAATGTAAAAGTGACTCATAGCCCAGTAGCCACCTCAGGACAAGATTAATGCTTTAATCCTGGCCCACAGTAAAGGCTACAAACCATATCAGTTCCCTAATAATTTCAGGCTGTCTTCAACACGTCCTTGGTTTATAAAATCACACAGTTTTGGTGTGGATTCTTCAAATACTGGCTCATTCCAAGTGTTCAGTCAAAACAACTGAAATTTTCTGATACACTGAAGGTTTCCTTTTAATACTGATCATAGGGACTGAGCCATTTCTGTGGATTCATAATTAGAATTTGGCTTTCAGCACAGCTCAAGAAAAAGCACAGACCTGAGCTTTTGATAAGAGTGTTTTGAATCCTGATCTTTTTTCCCTCTTAACCTAGTGTTTCAAAGTATATGGAGTAAAAGTTGGAATGCTGGCATGGATTGTTTCTTTGTCGAGCATGCACTTTGCCATTGGACTTAAGAAAATTCTGGAGTGTCTGAAGATGTTTGTAGCTTGTGCAGGGTGGGTGGGAGATACTAAAAAGACAATCTAAGGGTTTGTGAATTGTGTACTCAGATCAATCAATTCCAAGATACTGCCTAAGCTCTCTGAAAAGCTATTTCAGATTAGATTTTCTTCATGAGCTGTGCACCAATTCCACTAAAATATGTTAGATGATAAAAAATTCAATCTGCAAGGGGATGGAACATTGAAAATACCCTTCCATTAAAAATGGAGGACTTAGTTTTGAGAAAATTAAGAAATATGCACTTTAGAAAATGAAGGTCTTAATTATCCAGTGCATATTTTTAACAAAACCTCAACTATTTACCAATCAATTTATTGTTGACTTTTGCAAAAGCCAGATTAAAGTACTTGAGTCACGCTTTACATGACCACATACCACAGAAAGTGTGAACACAATCTTCCTTTAGAGTTGTCATTGGACATTGCATAACCTTCCTCATCTGTTTTTCAGATACCTTTCTTTTCTGCTCCTCATTTGTATATGAAAGGAAGAAATCTGGAACAGCTGCTGGAATTCCAGTTGGTCCATGACTGGCATTAGTTACTGCCTACAGTGAAACCCTCACATTCCAGGTAACCCCAAAAGTACACAGGGAAGTAGGAGCCTATGTTTGATCCCTCTTCCTCTGTTCCTCTTCAGCACCTGAGTTAGGCTGGAGGGATGAAGCCAAAACTTTCAGGAGAGGTGCTCTGGATGGGGCTTCCTTGGGGACTACCTTAAAACTGTCATATGTGCTTCCAAAATGGGTTAGAGCCTCTGAAAATATGTCTCAAACTTGTGCCAATTCAGGCTGCAGCCTGGGCAAGAAGAAAAGTCAATGGGAAGGTGTGCAAATGAGAGGATAGGGGGGAAATATTTTCTTATTCAGAATAGTTGCTGCTATCAGCAAATCACCCAAACTACCTTTAGATGGACAAATAAATAGAGGAATACCTTACTCCAAAAATGCTGTCGAAACTATACTTTTTCTAGTTATGTAGTATCATAGTAACTCAGCCTATAGTTTAGGAAAACGTAGTATCTTCCTGCTGCCAGAGGCAGGGTTGGATGGGATATTGAGAAGGAATTGCTCCCTGGGAGGGTGGGGAGGCCCTGGCACAGGGTGCCCAGTGAAGCTGTGGATGTCCCTGGAAGTGTCCAAAGTCATGTTGGATGGGGCTTGGAGCAGCCTGGGATAGTGGAAGGTGTCCCTGCCCATGGCAGGGGGATTGGGACTGGATGAGCTTTAAGATCTCTTCCAACCAAACCATTCTGGGATTCTGTGGTATTTAACAACTGTGTTTGCCTTGCACTGAAGACTCTCTAAGTCCAAGCTTTTAGTACATAAGTGAGTTTATTTTTTTCCTTTTGAAAGGCTGAGGTATGTAATTGTTTCATTGTTGTGTGGGCTTAATAGGGCTAAGAAAGTTTCTAGAAAAAGGAGTGAAATAAAATTTATTATGCAAATAATAAAGAACTGAAGAAGTAACATGAACAAAAAATAATTGAGGGAGCAAAGAGGGACAAGGAGGAATCTGGTTAGGGGGAAGAAAACAACTACTAAACTTTTTAATAGTACACTTTACTCATCAGCCAAGTGCAGCTGAAGATGATGTTTTACTGCTAAAGTGGAATATGTCAGAAAAAGCTCTAGCTTGTTTTTAAATACCTATGCAGGAGCTTTCCTGTGCCTTGTGTTCTTTTGTAGTGGTCCTGGTGTCCAGTCTGGTGGGTCTGATGGGATCTGGGTAATCCAAAACAGGTTTGTGTTGTGCTCTCTGGTTTTCCATGAGCTCCATCCTTATTTCCAGTGCTTCCAACAACAACATGGATGAGCAGATGTATGTGGTGTCTCCCTGCCCAGGTGACACCTCATTGTTGGAGTTGTCACAGGTAGTGAATGTCAGCATTCATCATCCTGACCCCCTTCCTGCTGCTGACACCCCAGGGAATGGCTGGTGATGGGCAGGCTGATTGCTCATTGGCCAAGTTACTCATTTGTCCAGAGGAAAAAGGGTAATTCGTTAAAGCTGAAAGTCATGCTGCAGCTTTATTCAGCTAAATTTTTCTTCTGGTCTACAAGTTTCTTTCTTGTCTACAATTTTTCATCAAAAAGGCTTTAATGGAAAATTTCATAAACTGTATTGGGATGGTCCCTTTTTTGCTGTACCCTCCATATATCTGAACCCTTTTCTGGAGGAAGAAAAATTATCCTGTCCATCAGACATGGAAAATCTTCTCAGATATCCTGAAATAAGAGGTGGGGGGGGGTTTGCAGTCTAACTATGCAGAAATAAGGCATGAAGCCTAAACTTCCATTCCTGATAGGGAAAGTCTGACTGAGCTTCAGCAGGTAGTGCATCCTGCCTCTTTTAAGAATATTGAGATGTAAGTGACCTCCAGAAGTAGATTCCTTTCATTAGCTTTTGCAGGAGATTTAATGATTGTCTTGTCTAATGATGTCTAAACTTTACCTGGTAGTGTTCGGTGAATTCAATCCACCTTTAAGGTCCCTGTAACTGAGATGTCTACCTGTACATGAATGCTCCTCTGCAGAGACTGTTCATTAATTTTTTCTGACGTTCTCAGGTGTTATGACCATGGCAGCTTATAGAAATATGTTCTTTCAGGTCAGGTAACTTGACAAATGCCTGGTAAAAGTGTTATCTGTGATGGATACTCCTGCAAGAAAACACAGGGACAAGTCTGGGCATTGTGTTCTGAAAGAACATGGTAAGAGACCATCACTTGTGGTATGTGGTTATCATAAATCACTAAATAGATGCATGCAGCACTGAACATGTTATATTATGTTAAATGTCTGCATTTTGAGGATGTCTTCTTCTGTTGGTGTTATTGTGACTACACTGGAAATTACTGTGTGTCAAAGGAGGACATGTTCAAACAGACACTCAAATAGCAAAAAGCAAAGGCAGAGATCATTGCTGTGCCAGAGGGAGGAAGGAGACATTCACTATGCAAACACTGGGTATCCATGCAGGGAAAAATCTCAAAGCAATAACTCTTCCCATACTCTTGGCTTTGGGAGCTGGGATGACCTGAAACAGTGCAAGGTGCCTGTGCCAAGGTGTTGAACTGTCTAAGTCAAGAAATGTATTCTCGTTTGTGTAATCTTATGTCCTCTAAATGCACCTTTTCCTCCACCAGAAGGAGGCTGAATAGGCCTGGAGCCGTACCCAAGAATTCATTCCCCAAACACAAGGGATTTTGGTTGTACTTGATGTTTACTCCCTGTTGTGAGGTCTCTCTGGTCAGTCTTTGCCTTCAGCCTTTGGGTCCTAGGCAGACATGCCCTTTTTATGGTCTTTTGCTACATTTGATTTTATTCTTTGTATCATGAAATTACAGGTTCAAACCTAAATATTTTGGGTGGTACGTTTATTCTCGTATTAAAGACCAGTGTTCTTAACGTATTTTCTTCCTCATTGTATGGTTAGTTCTTACCTGTTTTATTTGGGGGCATAGACCAATTTTGCACAGACCTTTTAATCCACAGCATGCCTGAGTAACGTGAAAATGTGTTCTTTTTCTCCAGTCCCTACTTCTCATTTCATCTCACTCTCTGTAAAAAACAGGGGAAGAACAGCTTTTCTCTCTCCTTGCTTAAGAAAGCTGCCCAAAGCAAGGTTTATTGCTGAAACTGGCCTGACTGAAATACAGGTTTATTGAGTTGCAATTTTTTGCAAGAATAAATTATTATAATGTTTCAAATGGCATTAATTGGAGTTGTGCAATGCTGAAATATTTCTTTTTCCCCTCTGTCCTCTGGAAGTTACAGCAGAAGGAAAGTTACCCTTAGTACCTGTTTTGTCATGATGGTGCTTTCTTTCCAAAGCAGAGATTGGATAGTTTGTTCTGGTATTTTCATCCTCTTGTGTGCATATCTCAGGTTTGGTGGTACAGGGAATGTGCTGAACTAAAAGCTGGGAGCCAGGCAGTTTCTGTCAGTGCTGTGACAGGTTTAATAACACTGGGGACAAGCTTGGCTGTGAATTTTTCTTTTCAAATCACACATCTATATTAGTCTGCCATGCAGGTAGCAGGGGGTATTTTATAGTCATTTATAGACTGAATTTTCCCATGCTGGAGACTCCGTGGGAATGCTTTGTGGAATTTGCTGTTAAACTGCCTGGAACAGAAAGCCACTGCTGCTATTTGGGAAAGCTTTAAACTCCAGCCCATGGTGTTACAAAAGTGCAGGTTTCCCTGTGGCTTTGTCAGCCTCTCATTCAAAGAGGGAGCCCAGCACATCTTGCCCCCATGCCACTGGAAGTGAACAGCGATGTACAAGCAGTAAAAGCGGCAGGATGTTATTCCTGGAGCAGAGATCCAAGCTCACCTCTGGTAATTGGTTTAAGTTTCTTCCAGTTAATTCAGCTGAGCAAGAGGCTGCAGGGAAGTGTTCCCTCCACATGCAGAGAACTTCAAAACCTGAAATGAGGCTGAGCATTACATCTTACTTCAGATAATTCACCCAACCTTCTCACCTTTTTTTCTCAAGCCTAAGTATTTCAAGCCTTCTGTCAATATTAGATGACTCTGTACAGACTATGATATAAAATTTTACCTTACTGTAGATAATTAAGGATCCGAGATATACTTGAAATTGTTTGAAGTTAACAGGTAACTATGATTCACCCATTACGTCTGCATTTCTCTGAAGTTAATTCATAGAAAAAATATTCTTTCTCTTTGAAAAGGGAAAGCTCTGGTAGTGATTTATGGCACATTGACTTTGCAGGTATGAAGATTCAGTGTTATCCTTTATTGAGGTGAATGTTGGACTAGGGATACCTTTCTTCTTGGAGATGGGAATCCCTGATTTGTTTTATGGGCTGTGATGTAGTTGCATACAAAGCGCTCTCCAAAGGTGACGTGCTCTATGTAATAACGATGTGAAACTGCTTTCCAACCTGATCTTGGCACTCCTTGCCTTGCTGGATGTGTGAGGAAGGTGATTTGTTTCAGGGCTGTGTTGTGAAGCACAAGTGACAGGAGATAAACCCCTGCCCAGCCCACGTGTCACTTCCAGCAAAGGAGTACTCTGTTAGGCAGAGGTTCCCAGGACTGAAGGGTGCACCCTCCATTCTCCCCTGCCAGATCGTGAAAGGCCTTTCAGCAGTGCAGAGACTCCTGTGGGACAATGAAGACTGGTCTCACACTAAGTCTATAACCTAGTCAAAGTTTGGAGAGGTTGATCAGGTTGTTTCCTCCCTCTCCTGTCATCCAGCATCACTTCACTGATGGATGGAGTGTCAGGAATGTGTTTCTGCAGGTGCCTGCAGCCCTGAGCAGAGGCTCTGTTGCTTCTTCCTTCCTTTTTTCTTTTTCTCTTGGTTTATTTTTTTAATATTCTGGGGTTTTCTGGCCATAAGAGTTTTCTGGGAGCAATCAATTATTTGATTATTTGCATTTCTCAAAGCATCTGCCAGACAGGTTTTCTTATACACCCAGTTCTGGTATCTCAGCTGAATGTTGTTGTGTAAACATGCCTGTTTTGAAGGCAAATACAGAGAATGATTTGGTTCCAATTGGACAGAATCCTCAGTAATGTCTTGGTTGGAGCACGTGTAGCCCTCTGATTACATTGGAGGGATGTTTAAAGACCATGCTGATTTTCCTGCTTTCTGCTGGGCTGGGTTCTTTGGGGCCTGTAATCTGGAGGGTTCTCTGGAGTCTGTTCCATGGGGGAAAAGAGAAAGACAGGACTGTCTTTCCTTCTTTGCATGTAAATCTTTGCTTCAGAGAGAAACACCTATGGGCTCCTCTGCAAAAGGGGCCATCTTCCCACTGTCACTGGGGAAGAAAACATGCAGCTATTGAATGATCTCAAATTAATTGGGCCCAATGGCTTTAATCACAGAGGATCTCTTCAAGTGGTGAAGCAATCCCAGGTCCATCAGGAAGTGTATTTGAAATCTTAACTAGGCTGAGGGGGAGCCAGTAAACATTGCTAGTCTAGTGATTGACAAAAAAAGAGAGAATGCTGAGCAGGAGAAAAATTACTGGCCAAAATAAGCTATTTTTGAGCAGCTCCAAGATAATTAACCTCTGACAAGTGATCAAGAAGAGGCAGCATAGTTTTGTCAAAATTAAATTCAGCTTAAATCACAGCAATCAGATTTCTTCCATGCTGATGCCAAAAGCCTTCTTATAGGGAAAGCAAAGAGAGTCCTAGGCTTAGATTCCAGCAGAGATGAAGCTTTTGGCAGTGTTGCATTTGGCATTCCCATAAGGAGAATAGATAAAGTAAATAAGCTGGATGCAGCTGTCTGGGTTCTCTTCTAAATGCAAGGCCTCTTCATAAGCCTGATTCCTTCAAAGCCTGGTCTAGGGACATTTTCCTGAATGCTGAAATAGCTAATAAGTTACACAGTTGCAGAAAATACTGGTTTAAATGGGATACAAGATTAAAATTCTTGATTTTAGAAGAAAATACAGGATTAAAAGGAAGTTGACAAGTTCGAAAAGCCATCTGGACTTTAATGAGAGTAGGATTTAGTGTGAAGTTAAACTCTTACCCCTGGACAGGAGCAATCATTTGCTCAGTCAGGCCAGGGGAAACTCAACAAGCTACAAAAGCACAGAAGAGGATTTGGAGGGAGTAATGAATCCTAAAGCAGCAAATCCAGCCTCTCCCAGGAGAGATGGGCCCCAGGATTGAGAGGTGCTCAGGCAGGACAGCACAGTTAGCAAGAGGGACATGACTCCTGCTGCTGCTCTTGGGGTTGGAAGGACAGGAAAAAAGGGATACTGAAGAAAAAACAGAGGAGAATGAGTAGAAAGTTTTGAAGAGAGGATTGTTTCATCAGGAGTGGGCTGATAAAAGCCATTTTAAGCCATCAAGAAGGTAAAAGCTTACTTAAATGGTATCCCCCCATTCTCAGTGCCCACAACACATCAGATTCCTGATCTAGGGTTTAAAACACACCAAATGTGATGCAAGTTGGACATTGGGAAGAATCTTTGAGTGGCAAGAAGGGATGGAACACTGGAGTAAGCTTGAAAGGTAGTTGGTAAGGTCTTCATTACTCACTGAGAGGAAAAGTTTCCAGCAGAATTTTTAGCAAGAGGAGAGACGACATCCTCCGGAGTCCTTTTGATTGAAGTCAGTCAGGTTTCAGAACATGGAAGTAGGTCAAGTGACTTTTCAATCCTCTCCAAGGTTCCATCCCTTTCAGATGCAGGGATACTAATTTTCAGCTGCATTATGTATACAAGGAAATACCTCCTTCCAAAGTCCAGGTGATTGTGCCCTTTTGCCTCTCTTTTGTAAAAGGATGTAAAATGTGGCTGTTAGAGTGAACATTTTTGTTTCGCTTTTTATGATACTACCAGATGCATTGTTGTTTCTTCTCTTTTATGCTCTTTGAGATGTATTTTGCCAGTTTTTTGAAGGTATATTAAAATTTCTTAGTGTTTATAAAAGCTGTGAGGTTTTTAAATAATTTTCTTGGTTGCTTTATCTGTACACGTTTTCTTCTTCTCTTTTTACCTTATTTTTTTTCCCTGTATCAACTTATCTGTTCTTTTAGTGGCTTGCATAGTGTTTTCACCTCCATGGGATTTCAGAAAGGAGAGGGAGCAGAGGAAAGCCAGTGCATAATGTACTTTAGCCATTTCCTCCATCTCTTTGTGACATGATTTCTCTCCTTCATCTCCCTTTCCCCCATGAACTACTTTTTAAAGATACTTCTTTGATATGTCATAAAATGGATTTTAAAATAGTGATGATCATCATTAACTAATGATGTTGGCATTCTTGGCTTACCCAAAGGCTCTCTGACACTCAAGTTGGAATGCGATGTCTGTCCTAAAGAACAAACAAACGTTGTGGAAATTTCTGGTGTGCTGAACAGGAAATGTGACAGATCTGTCACACAAAGAGTATTATTTTTCATACCAGACCAGAATGGAAAGAACCAGGCCTTTGTGAGCACAGAGCATGACAGTGGATGTTCAGACAAACTACCAAGTGGGTACATAATGCTGCTCACACACATATACTCTGAAATACTGTAAATATTATCCTAGAGAAAAATTATGACAAATTTGCATCTGCACAGCCTCACACTGCTCTTGTAATGCTTTAATAACAAAAGACTACAGTGCCCAAGGTTTCTTTCTCACTGGAAATGGAGCATATGCTTTCACTGATAGAAATTAAAAGTAGGCTGACATTCATTATTAATATTTCATTCACAGTTTAAGTATGAAACACAAGAAAATTCTTATTGTTTCCCTGGCAAAGATAACTGCTTTCTGGAGCTAATGACAGGAAAATCAGCTTTTTGTGCTGCTGTGCACTCCAAGGGCCTCCAGGTCCTCGGTGGCTTCTGGGTTACCCTGCTCTGGGTTTCAGAGAAACTCAAACATCTTTATTTCACCAGAAACAACAATGGTGACTATGCCAAGGATGTAAAATGTCCTGCTTTTTAGATGAGTTTCAGATACTCCTGGGTGATAGGGCAGCATTTTGTTGCTGGCGTTTTACCCATTTCTGGGTACTGTGTTTTACCTCTGTGAGTCTGTATGTGCTGCTCATCACACGAGTGAGGAGGCTGCAGGATAAAGGACACAGAGAGGACTTGGGTAATATGGCTTGGAGTCCATAGACCATTAGTGTGCTTAGTTAAACTGGAAGTTTTCGTAGTGAAACAACAGCACAGTCTTAACCCACACAGTTCTTTGTAGATAAATAGAGATACTGAGATATTATGAAGGAAGGCCTCCTGATTCCCTGCATGGCTCAAAGTCATCACACAAAAGATTTGTCATTTTAGTGCATTGAAATCAGAGAATTTAGACAAGCAGGATTCTGCTTATAGCCAGATAGTGGGATAACTAGTGCATCACCATCCCAAAAATCAGCATGGGATTCATTAGGAAAATACTCATTCACAGTCAAAAAAAGGAAAAGAAAATACATCTTGGTTTTGCAATTGCCGCAAGGCAATGAATATACTCTGAGGGTCTGTAAGAAGTGGTTTCAGTTTCCATCACTGCTTGACTCCTTTGGAGGTCAGGGTGAGCTGTAGCAGAGAAATAAAATGTTTGTTTTGGGATTGCTTTCAGGGCAAGCCTTGAGTGCTCAAATACTTTGCTTAGCACAACAAGTCATTCACTTACTCGTACATTCATTCATTCATTCATGCATTTCTGAAAGGGCTTTGCTGTTCTGTATTTACTGTGAGATCCCTTGACTCACTTTCCACTTTCATGAAGGACTCTTGGAAGAGATTTCAATGACAGCAGATACTACAAACTGCTCCTGGTGTTGCCTTACCTGCAGCACTTTTGGACAGTTAAGGAGAGAAGCAGCTGAAGTTTCATTCACAATGGACAAAACCCTAAAAAATGTTTTCCACATCCTCAGCAAATGAAATGTGTTGTCTTTTATATGACATTTTGTGTTCTAATCAAAGAAAGGAGGGTATGTCTGGTGTTTTCAGTATCAGCACCTAATTTGACTTTTTTTTTTCTCTATACTCAGCTGTTGAGCTTTATTATTTTTAAAAAATATTGGGTCTTGCAGCCCAGACTTACATGGGATATTTATATATGTGGCTTGGATGGCTGCCTATAATCCATATACTTTAAAGTGAATTTCCCAGAACTGAAGACAGTCTGTGGCCTGCAGCATTATGGAAATTTCCTTTTTTTCTTTGCATATGAAGGGAGCTTTTTGAGCCAGCATTACTTCCATGGGGTCTTTGCCTGTGTCCCTATAAAGATGATGTTTCCTTGGACAGTTCTGGGAGTCTCTTCTCACCTGTCTTGGATTGTGAAGCCAAGAAATATTACCCTTGGTAGTCTGTGTCTGAGCAGCTCAAGCGATTATCTGGGTCAGAGCTGGGAGAGGTGTTGCTGGCCTGTCAAGTCAAGGGTGCTCACACAGCTGTTTTTCTGCACTTCATGGCTCTGTTGTCTAAAGGTTGCTGTCCAGAACTAACAGGTACCAATGTTCAGAGACACAGAAGAAGTGCAAAACTTTATTCCCAACTCTATGATAGCCATCTAAATGCATATCACATGTCCAAGTGTATATATGGTGTGTATTACCCTCACTCTACAAATGGCTGCTGCAGCAAGAGACAAAGGGCCTTAAGAAAAACACCATTAATGAGTTCTTGGTGCCTGGTTTTGTGTTTGGTGTGTGGAATAGAGTCCTGAATGAATCAGGGATCGATTCCATTTTCTCTAATTTAGTTAAATATATCAAGCTGAGATATAAATACTCCCTGTGAATTCTCCCAGTACAAATAATTCTTTCTTTGTTTACCAATTTGTTTACCAATTTATCCTGTTTAAAGATTAGTCACTGGAATGGGGGCTCTAATCAAGATACCAGCTCCTAATTGGATGTACTGACTGTCATACAGTGCACTCAGTACCACTCCTGTGTATCCATGTGCTTCATCTTGGAGCACTTTTAACAAGACAAGTCAAGAGTCCTTCTCCAGATAAACCATAGCCAGGGACATGGGACACTAGGCTGGGGAGCAGAAAACCAATGTTTAAATCCTTACTCCACAGCCTTAAGAGGGCCTTTGAGACAGGACTTTCTTCATGACCCCTTATGTCATTAGTTCTATGGAGTTTCCATGTTCATCTGGCCTTTCCAAATTTTATTGCTGTTATTAAAATTCATGGAATTGAAATAAATCAAGGCTTGGGGAAGACTGACTAATCTTCTTAATGTTTTGTTTTGGGTTTTTTTTATGTTAACCTGGAATTCTTAACTACAGATGAACTTTAAAAATTATTTATTCGCATAGCAGTAATTTGAAGGGACTCAAAGTACTTGCTTTCACATCACTTAAGGGGGAATAATCTATCAGCCAAGTTCACTGAAAATTTGCTGGAGGTTCATCTGGAAGGTTTATGAACCTTGGCTGCTTTGCCTTGGTTTTCAACACCAACAGATTCTTGAAAGCATTTGCAGTAGATAAAAGAAGTTTCACCCCATGTCCTGGTGTATTAACAATATTAATTAACTTACTGTGTAAACAAAAATGCTTGTAGGTGATCTCTAAATAGTCCAGCAGAGACTATTCATTAGGTGAAAAAACAGGAACTTGAAATGTGTGAATGTTTGGAAGGCTTAAAATACTTACAGACGTTTACATAAAGCCCCTATGCAAATCCTACCCTTCAGAGTGTTACTCTTACACTATTCCAATTGCAAATTCAATGTTAGATTTATTTAAGAAATTATCTGCATCATCCGAGTGAATAGAGGTGACAACAAATACACAGATGAAGCAAGTCTGGCAGTGAGGTGTCATGGGGAGCCAAGGCTGGGGACAGGGCTCAGGGAACAGCCGTGCAGGGGCAGTCAAGCAACACAGCTGGCCTGGCTCACCCAGTGCCATTCCTTCTGTGCCCACTTCAGAACACAAACTAGACAGAAATTTGTGCACACAGAGTAAAATGCCACTCAAGCCATGAACAGCACCCTAGTTTTCTGGTGTGAACTGCAGACAGTATTACCAGAAGCCAGTGGAAGAAGCAAAGTCAGAAACCTCTAATGTGTGACAGAAAATCATACCCCTGACTGTCTTCTATTCAGGTTTTATGCCTGCCTGTAAGCAATGGATTGCAGGCTTCTTTGTACAGAAAATTACCTTCTTTGCATGAATAATTTAGGAAAAGATAATGCTCTCTCTGCTGCCCTTCATCTGTCCTTACACCTTGTACTTCTCACTTGCTGGAGGAGCTAGACCATACTGGGAGCATTTTCTCAAGAAGCTGCCAGGAGGCTAAAACTGGGCTTAGTCAGGGAAAGGGAGCATTGTAAATGATATTATTTGATGAAGGTATTGCACAAAATAATATTCACTCTGATTCTTCAACTAAAACTGTCAGAACTTCTGGTGTTTTGAATCACTGAAATGTTTTTTATTCTAATCTAGAAATTGCAACACTGCAATTTAAAAGAGGACTGCAACTTTCCCATATACAAAAAAACATAAAATTTGTTTAGAAGAATGCTTGTATCTCTAATGTGTATCAAGAGATAAATGCTGAACACTTTTATAAATGTCAAAATACATTCATTTGACTCATTGTCAAATTCTAGTTTCAGTTTAAAAAGAATTTCTGACGGAATTATTTGGATTATTTCTTGATCACAGAAAAATGATATTTTTTTAAAGAGGTTTTACCAAATAGCAGTTATTTTAAATTTTTGAAAAAAAAGTTTCTGTGCAGATGCTGAGTGTAGCAAATTACAATGGATGCGTGTAGGCACACTGTGGTGATTGGGAATGGGGCTGCAGCTGAGCCCCATCCCTGGTGGGCTACAACTCTGTAGGACAGCTGAACAGTATTGAAGATAAAGAAACATGGAATGCTGAGGTGTACTGGCCAATCATAGAAGGGTAGAGGGGGCACATAGGTGGAATGTATGTAAGATGAAGAGTATAAAAGGTTGTACTGGACAACAATAAAGTGCTGATGCTTGAAGCCTGCTTCGATGTCAGTTGTACCTCCTCCATCACCGGGTGCACCTGGCGCAATCCCGAGGTGATTCGGGCAGACGACTGTGGATCTACGAACAGTAAGACAGTGGAGCCAGGCAGACCAAGAGCCTGAGAACTGAGTCATAGGCGTACCAGAAGCCTACAAGCAAAGCGGGTGGGCTGAGAGCTTGCATGTCTGGACAACATTCAAACAAATGCCCCATCACAGGTGAGTGGCTGGGAACTTAGGAATGAAGGCTCAGATACCGACAGAGGAAGAGTCCACATTGGACATCCTGCTGCGAATATTACAGAGGAAAGGTAAAAGGCGTGAGGAACAGGAGCTATGCATTTTGCTTGTTTGGTGTGGATGAAATAGTGTGAGAATGAATGCACAGACTGCCTTCTTTGTTGAAACATGGGAAGAAGCAGGTCACACAGTGTAAGATGCAACTATGTTGAGGGAGGAGACAGCTGCAGCGTTGCTTAGGATGAGGAATGTAGTTTGGGACATTTTGTTACAAATACACACCAATAGAGAAGCGACAGTCGCTGCCATTGCTCCCCCAGTTCTGGTCACAGCTGCTGCTTCAGCATCCATCCCCCTGCTGCAGCTGTGTCCCCTTGGTCTCTTCCTCCCTCTGTGACTGCTCCTTCTTTGAAGGGTCCTATCCTGACAGTATAGCCCAAAAGTTGTGCTCTTCCCCCAGATGGTGATGATGAAATTCCAATGTCTTGGGAAGCAGCTCCAGTCCAGCCCAGCCGTGGCAGAGGTGCTGTGACCCCAACACCCATGTGAGTGTGGCAGCCCACAGAGGTTTGGGGTGACAGCCTGCATGGGTTGCTGACAAAAGGCTGCCAGCTGCTGTGGCTTCCCTTGGCAAGCAGCTGCCTCTTCTGCCACATGGATGGCATGGAGCTGACCGGGAGCCGCTTCTGAGCTCTGCTGCTGCAGATGGAGCTGGGGCTGCTGAGCCCCAGGGAGAATTGGCAGGGCTGTATCAGCAACATCAAACGACTCCTGTCTGTCGCTGGTGGTTTGGGGGCTCCGGGGTCCCCAGGCTGCTGTTCGCAGCCCTCAGCGACACAGAACCGGCTAGCCGTGCTCAGATTGTTCATTGGCCTGCCTAGCTCTGTGAACCAGCAGAGTGAAGAGACCGAGATACATAGCAAGCACAAATCTGCAGTTTATTAGCTACAAAGGTATCCTACTAACATATCCAAAGTTTATAAGTTTTCAGGGGTTTATATAGTTTTTAGGGGTTTTACAATTTGCACCAATTACTAAAGGGGATTCTAAACCTAACCAATCCCTAAGGGATTTTACCTTTAAAATCAACCTATTAATGCTAAGAGAAATAGACCAATAATATTACAAAGTGATAACAAGGGGGTCTGCATTCCATTTCTAAATCGTCACCTAGCCAGCAGTTTCTTATCTCTATGAAATTATTCTCCATGGGGGCCTTTCTAGGAGTTCAGGGAGATTGTCTGTTTTGGGAGCACTTTCTGCTCCATCCACACCTGTCTGTGCTCTGCACCCAGCAGGATGGTCTGGAGGAGGCTGCTTGGAGGCTGCAGATGAGCAAACATACTCCCCACAGGCAAAAGCCGATGGTGCATCCTATTAACAACCAGAATATGTTTTGATCAATTCATCAGAGTCAGCAGAGCTAAAGGAAGCAAGATGTCCATCAACTGCCCCTCCACGGCAAGAAATACTTGCACCAGAACCAGCGGCAGGTCCAGTAAGAGGGGCAGATCCAAAAAGATTCTGGGCAAAATTTTATGAACAAGCACAGGAGGCAGGGGAACTAGACATGGTGAATCAGATTCTAGCATATCCCATGATCTGAAATAGTGGAGGCAGCCCGGATGAGTGGGAGGCTTTTCATTGGAGTGTAATCAAAGACTTAAGAAATACAGTGATGCAGCATGGGTTTACTTCTCATTTCACTCAGTCTATGCTGCGAGGTATCTTTACTAATGAGTTAACCCCCTTCGATTTTCAGCAGATAGCACAGATCGATCTCAGATGTTGGTTTTTGAGTCACAGTAGAGACATTGAATGAGGTCACCTTAAGTAATTTAGAGCATTCTGAGCATGACCCTCGCTTTGGAGTTGGTCTGCCCCAGCCCGTAGGGGACCCTCTGACTAACACTCTGCAGCTCCAAGCCCGACTGCAGCCCTTAGTGCTACAGCAGGAAGAGAGTTCGCATTTCTCGTGATGCAGAATGTACTGAATGTAGGGGCTCCTTGTCAGTCATGGCCAAAGATTAAGCAGAAGCCTAGTGAGCTGTATACCATGTTTATAGATCATCTTAGAGAAGTGATTGAGAAACAAATTGGTAAGGTAGTAGTGCTAGAGACTTTCCTTTTACAGATGGCTAAAGATAATGCAAATGCAGAGTGCAAACAAGTCTTATTGCTGCTGAAATTCTATCCTGGTAGATATGATTGAGGTTTGCAGCAAAGTTGGGACAACACAATATCAGATGAAGTAGCTTACAAAATGGGTCACTGCAGCTATGCAAATCTCCAGGACTTGTTTTCAATGCAGTCAGAGGACATTTCAAGAAAAATTGCCCTAATCAGCCTGGCAGCTTTTCAGTGTCAGGGAGCAACAGGCAAAGCCCTGTTGGGCTGTGTGTACACTACGGAAGACTGGGACATTATGCCAAACAGTGCTATTCTGAGTTTGATAGCTAGGGACAAGTGCTTGCCACCCAGAGGGCTGCCGGGGACTGGGAATACATCCAGCTACCCCTTCCAGGCTTATGCAGCACATTCAGTGCCAGAACCAAGGGAAGTGCTGCAGTGGATGTCATTACACCTGTCTCAGTCACCACAGGCAACATCAAGGTACTTGAAATACCACCACATGCTTTTGATACTTTGGGATATGGGTTAAAGTACATTACTGGTGGGCATTCAAGTGTTACTTTGCAAGGGCTGTTTGTGTTGCCTGGAATTATCTGCAGGCTATTTTGGGCAGATTTGTGCCACGGTGTGAACAAGTGTATTGCTCAATTGCTGTATGTATATATATATATCTATATATATATAGATAGATACATAAATACATACATAATTTGGCAGGTGAATAATATAAGGAAGGAAATGAGTGAAAGGATATTGCTATTTTCTTTTTCATTACGTTATTTTTCTAAAACATTTATTTACAAAAGGTGATTTGCACTCATGCACTGATCCAAAGCATCCTGAATAAACCTTAGATCTCAATTAAAGGTGAGAGGAATCAGGGATTTCAGAGTCACTATAATACACTTGTAAAGATCTGGTGTTGGCAAGAGGTGCAGTTAGATTAGTTGTTCTCTTAAAAATGCACAGAAATAAGTAATTGGAGGCAATAGGAAAACAGGGAAAAGTATGAAGGATACTAACAAAGCTGTGATGTCTCAATATGAAGTCCCTCTTGCAGATATCTTTTGTGATGCAAGTACCTAGAGCAGAATCTATTGAGAGAGGGACTGATTGGTTTGGGTCCACAGGCAGATTGGAGGTTTTTTGAACCCAAATGGTCATTGACTCTAGAACTAGTATGACATGATCTTTAGAACTCATGTGAAGTTCCCCCTCGCAGGTGACTATTACTGGTATGATTGTTTCTTTGAACTAATAGTGGCATCAGCTCCTGTGTCAAAGTACTGTGGGCCTTCTAATTGGTCCACAGTCCTTTCTGCAGTGGTGGCAAGAGTTGGGGGTACAACTGCCAGTTACCAAAGTTGCTCATCTGTGAATATTATTAATCCTGATGGGCAGGTAGCTACTATCTGCCCTTATGTAACTTCGGTATCTTTAAATTTTTGGGGATGTTATTATCTGACTCAATGGGGAGTTACCCTGACAACAGAAAAACAGAGTTTTTCCCAGGGGCCATTGTAGAGAACAGTCAGCACAGAACTACCATCCCACTGGGCTGGCTGACCATACAGCCTATATGGATTGAGAACTGGCCCCTGACTCATGAAAAATTGACCGCTCTCAAAGTTAATGAGCAGCTGGCACAAAATCATATTGCGACATGACAGAGCTCTTGGAACACTTCAGTATTTGTGATCAGGAAGAAGTCTGGTAAGTGGAGACTCTTACATGACCTTGTGCTCTTGTGCTGGTTTGTCTTAATTTTTTTTTTTTTTTTCTGTAAGGAAGGAAAGGAACCAGTTATGGAAATAACTCCCTGTAAGGACCTGACAAAAAACAATCAGGGGCTTATTTTTAATATTGGCACATTGTTACACCAATGGAAAAGTCAGACAGGCCTTTGTCAACACACATTTTAACATGAACAAACCCCAGGAAGCTCTCTTCTTTCTTCTGCCTGACTACAGGTAACAGAATGGCTGGTGGGAGGCTGCCACAGGGCCAGGCCAGGCCCACACAGCCCACCAGCCTGGGGGGGACAGAGTCGGGCCCCCCTGGAACTGAATGCAGAAAAAGCCATAAAATAGTCATGGGGCTAGAGTGATTCTCGCTGGGCCCCTGCTATCCCAGCCAGCTCCCAGCGCGGTCTGAAATACTCCACCACAACTGCTCCAGCCACTGCCCAGGCAAGATATTAACTCTTGCAGTGCACAGATGAGACTTGCAGACCTTCCATCCTCTCTGAAATGGAAGAAAAGGACAGAGAGAAACAACATAGAGCAATTGAGATCAGACAAGAAGGAAGAGACAGATCCCAGATAGGAGGTGATGATGAGGTGTCATGGACTGGAATTCTTGTAAACAATGCAGAAGATATGATTGATACATCAGACTCTTTTTTTTCCCTTTAATTAATGATATGCATTTTGAGGGGATGAAGAACCATAGATATGAACAAAGGCATTCATGCTGAGCAAGCAGATAGTGAAGTAGCTGCAATCCCATGAGAAGTCTGAACAGAGAGTAAGAGAACAGGGATGAAGACCACTTGCCCCCAGGGAAGATCTCTGTTCCCAGATCTGAAGATGATCTCAGAATTAGATGAAAAGAACTTTGCTCTGAACTGTACAAATCCTTAAAAATAGCACCCCATAAGTTAACATGGTCCTTGAAAACATTTGTGGGGAAAAATCTAAGTCAAGGAAAGGGACTTTTACACAGTGATCAGATTTCCATTCTCCTGGGCAGCTGATTCACTGTGACATTGAAGCCACGAGAGAACTGTTTTCTTGTGGAGAAGTCTCCATACACTGATGAGAGAGACTCCTCTCCCTAAGTAAATTGGATTAAGACTGCTTTAGAGATAGTAAACTGACTAATTTATTTCTGTATGTTGTCAGCGTGGAAAAAAAAGAGGGGGTGGGGGAAAGAGAAGTATTCTGAAGGTTTTATTTTGATTCTTATTATTTTTCCTCTTAGTTTCTGATAATAAAGTTTTCCTTTATACTCTTCAGAGTCTGAGCCTGCTTTGCCTTCCCTCCTAACCCTGTCTCACAGCAGGAAAAGAGTAAATAATTCTAGTGTGTGCACTGGTGAATTACCTAACGCTAGATCCACCACATAAATTAGTGCATTAGCTGAGAAATCTCAAATTAGTGAATCAAAACCACTGCAGACCTCCATTGGGTTAACGATGTAATGGAGAGCATGGGAACATTACAGCAAGGCATGCCTTTCCCTACCATGATTCCAGCTACTTGGGGTATTTGTATTGTTGATCTGAAGGACTGGTTTTTTTACTATACCCTTACATCCAGATGATGCTCCTAAGTTTGCTTTCACTGTCCCCTCTGTTAACAATAGTAAACCTGGGGAAAGATATCTTGGGACTGTATTACCCCAAGGGATGAAAAACAGCTCTACCATTTGTCAGTGGTATGTGGCACAAACGTTATCACAGGTCAGGGAATGACTTCCACAGGTTTATTGTTATCACTATATAAATGGTATCTTAGTCACTGCATCAACTGCAGAACAACTCGATGTGGTAATGCCTGTAATGCAAGAGGCTTTGACAAATTATGGTTTGTGTGTTGCTCCTGAGAAAGTACAGCAACAAGCTTCCTGGAAGTATTTGGGAATTAAAATCTTGGACCAAACTGTTGAACCTCTAATGGTGGCCATTCAGCATTCTGTACAAACATTGACTGACTTGCAAAAATTGCTAGGCACGATTAATTGGATCAGATCATTGTTGGGATTATCAAATGTGCTGTTGGCAACACTTTTTGATTTATTAAAAGGTGATCCCTCCTTTTTATCGTCCAGGTGCGGTGGCATGCCAGGAGCTGCTGAGACCACCACCTTCCTGAAAGCGTCTCTGCCACAAGAAGGGATAGCTCAGGGTGCACCAGACACTCATGCACTGTGTTCTATCTGGGGGCCAGCAAATAACAACAGGAAGGTTTCTTTGTGTGGTATTCCTGTGGGATATGCACAGAAGGGAACCAGGGACAAAGAAGCAAGAACAGTGGAGTGTCCAGATATATAAACCAGATAGCAGAGGGTGGAGCAACAGGACTGAGGGCCAATGGGCTGAGGGAGCCAGGGCGGAGTGGAGGCGGGACTGAAGGGAAACAACCAACTGGGATCCAGGGGAGGAGCAGCTAGGAATGAGGGCCAATAGGGAAGTTAGGAGTGGGGAACATTCTAGAACTGGAGAGGAGAATAGGGATGATGTAACTGAGTAATTAACATAGAACCGCAGAGACTGTGGGAGGACTTCACTATAACCTTTAGAGGGGTGCTTCTTCCCTGGGCCTCTGGACCATGGCATCCTTCACCATCTCCTGGGATGTAACATCCAGAAGCTTGTCCCCAGAAGTTCTTGATGCATTAGAGCAGGTAGAATTAGCAATGCAAGGGAGAAAACAGAAATGTTTGGGTGATGGGAACATACAAACTCTATCTTATTCTTGTATGTTTATAAAGTTGTAAACCTATGGGTATTGTTTAAGTTGTATAGCTATTGGTAGAATTATATATCTGTTGATTTTGTTACTATCCTAAGATATGGCCCTTGGTACATTCTTGTGTCTTGTTTTATAAAGTTGTACAGCTATTGACAGTCAATATTCTATGTAGGTATAGGGATTTTGATAGAATGTGGGAGAAAGTTATCAGCTACAAGGGAGAAGAAAGGGACTTTGGATACCTGTTGGAGCTTTTAGGACTAAAAATGATAGGATGAAAGAGTTAGAAGAAGAACTAAATGCAAAAGAATCTACTATCTGAAATCTAGCAAGTAATATAGTAGCTCTGCAAGAAAAATATACAAGTGTAGACAGAAAACTAAAAGATGACATTAGAAGAACAAGAACAGGCTCAGATTGAACAAGATCAAGTGTCTAAAGCCAAATCAGAAAAGATCAACAGCTTAGTTCTGGGACTGGTAACATGGAAACAGAAATATTGAAAGCTGAATAATCAGTACAATGTGTTTACTTGCTAGTAAAACCTGTGTGTTGTATTGAAACATGTCTTTCTACCTATTAATCCTTAGTGAAATATGTGAATATGCTGTAATTTACCTACACATGTCTTTCTAGAGATGCTGCAATTTTATAATTAAAAAAGAAAGGGGGAGTTGTAGATAGAGTGCTGAAGGTAGTCTTGCCCCTGACAAATTGCAGTGTACCAATTACCAAAGAGTGGGAATAGTCTTGCCCTCACAGCTATGGATGGGATTTATGCTATAGAAATTAGTATGAAACTGCACGAGGGGAAGCACTGAAAGGAACAAGAAAAGAGGCAGAGAGGCAGAGAAGCAGAAAGCAGAGACATTGCTTCAGCAGATAGAAGAACTGAAATTACAGAAGACAAAAAGCAACAAAATCTGAAAAAGGAACAAGATAATTTACTAAAGCAGCAGTGGGAGCTAGAGACAGAGTAGTTCTGTTATTCAATACAATGTGTTTATCTACTGGTGAAACATATATGTTATGTTTGTGAATTGCAGCTATTAATCTTTGTTAATATTCCATAGGCATGAAAATTCATTCCATAGGCATAAGTATAAAGACTTTGATGGTGCTTGTTAATAGCCCATAAGTAAAGTATAAAAACTTTGGTGATAAGTGATGTAGGTAAGGTCAGTACATGGACATATTCCAGAATTAGTGGAACCTATACAAAAGATACTTGTATCATGTTTGCTACTTTTTCTGCAAGAGCCCTGTAGAAGGATGGTAGACATGGCATTTATTTAAAAGATAAAAAAGAGGCGGAATTGTAGGAACATAGTTTGTGGTAATGGGAAATGGGGCTGTGACCCAGCCTCATCCCTGATGGGCTACAACTCTGTAGGACAGCTGAACACTGTTAAAGGTAAAGAAACATGGAATTTTGAGGTCTACTGACCAATCATAGAAGGGTAGAGAGGGCACACAGCTGGAATGCATGTAAGATGAAGAGTATAAAAGGTTGTACTGGACAACAATAAAGTGCTGATTCTTTTGTGTCAGCTGTACCTCATCCATCAGATGAGGGATTGATTCCTGAATCAGGAGCTGTCAGCATGAGCTGAGTTGGGGGAGAAGCCTCTGGGGCAAACTTCTTGTCCATGCTGCACCAAATTCCACCCTGCCTCTCCCCTGGTGGTTCTAAGGAAATAATAATTGTTATTTTATGAGTTTCAGTTCAGTGCCTGTAACACTGCAAGATACATGTTGGAGTTTTCAGCATGTTCTTACAGCGCAGTGCCAAGAGCCCTTGCTGCCTGTGCTATGGTTTTGCAGAACTGGAGTTAAACTTCCCTCATTCCTGCCCATACCATCCTTTGGGAGTGATCTGTAGGTAAATTAAAACCTGGATTTGCCTGGGAATTGTGGAGAGATTACAGAATCACAGAATAGCTGGGGTTGGAAGGAACCTCTGGAGATCATCCAGTTCAAACCCCAAGGCAGGGTCACATAGAGCAGGTGGTACAGGAATGTTTCCAGAAGGGTCTGGGTTGTCTCCATATAGGGACACTCCAGAACCTCCCTGGGCAGCTGTTGTGGGGCTCTGCCCCCCAAAACATAAAGAAGTTTTTCCTCATGTTGAGGTGGAACTTCTTGGGTTTAGTTTATGGACATTGCTCCTTGTCCTGTCTTTGGGCATCATTGGGAGAAGTCTGGGAACCCTCTTTAACCTTTGGTTCCTCTTGGAATCTGAATGGCAGGTTGTTAAAATAGTAGTAGGGACAGGGACAACGAACTGCTGACTCTGGACAGGAGCCCAGGGGGCAGGAGGCCAATGGCCCCTGGGCTGTGCCAGCTGTGGGGTGGCCACAGACCCAGGGCAGGGCTCTTCCCCTGTGCTGGCCCTGCTGAGGGACCTCGAGGGCTGTGTCCAGTTCTGGGCCCTCCTTGCCAGAGAGCCCTGGAGGGGCTGGAGCGTGTCCAGGGAAGGGAATGGAGCTGGGGAAGGGGCTGGAGCCCCAGGAGAAACTGAGGGAGCTGGGAAAGGGGCTGAGCCTGGAGAAAAGGAGGCTCAGGGGGAACCTTCTGGCTCTGCACAACTCCCTGACAGGAGGGGACAGCCGGGGGGGGTCGGGCTCTGCTGCCAGGGAACAGGGACAGGACAAGGGGAATCGGGCTCAAGCTGTGCCAGGGGAGGCTCAGGCTCAATATTAGGAAATATTTCCTCACCAAACAAGTAGCCAGGTGAGAGTCCTCATTCCTGGAAGTATTCATGTGTATGGAGGTGGCATTTGGGGCCATTTATAATTGTGAACATGAAGGTGGTACTCCGTTGATGGTTGGAGTGTAGGATCTTAGAGATGTTTCCCAGCTTTAATGATTCTGTTTTTCCATAAATCGGTGGAATGGTGGAGGGCTGTGGTGTTGCATTCACACCTTGGGTGGTGGAGGCATATCCATTACCACTAAGAAAACAAAAGCTTTCCAGAAATCGTCTTTTCAAACAGAACCTGTAAGACAACCTGTTGATGGCAATGGACAAGTTGCTTTAAAGTCTTTGTCCCTTCATGAACTTAATGGGAAATTTGTGTTTGGAGTGTACTGTCACGTTTGAGGGTGGCTCAGGCCCTGCCAGGGTGAAGCTCCGTGACTCTGGTAATGCTCCATGGCTCCTCATGGCTCTCACACACGACGGCAAGTGGGTGTCCTGACTTTGAAACTAAAGTGTTGGTGTCTGCAATCTCTTTTTGCATGTGCCAGCATTGAAAACAAATCCAGAGGCATTTTTCAACAGTTTGGCCCATAAACTTTTCAGTTTGTGCAAACCGCAGGGGATGGTGAAAGAGTCTAGATTAATTTTGAAAACTTGGCATATGAGATTCAGCTTGCATAAATTTAAAGGTAATGTGTGTTTGCAACAACAATACAAACCTCTCGTGCTGCTGAGCTTTAAACTTTCCCCTTCCTCTGAGAAAAAGAATTCTCATTGTTACTGGTAAGCCAGCAAAGTGAAAATCTCTCCAGAACACATCAACAGTAGGAAAAAGCAAAAATTACATCTTCAATTCATTAGGGAATGGAAAGCAATGCAGAGAAAGTTGATTTTATTGTCAGTGACAGTCATGAGCCTTTGTTTGGAACGTGAATTCCACACAAAAAAAAAATACAGAAATAATTCTGCAAGAATGTAGAGGACAGCAAGGCGAATGCCATGTTTTTGGAGCACTCATTTGCAAGATCTATCTTAAACGAAAAGAAACAAAGAAAAAGAATCAGCCTGGATTACAGGAAGCTATCATAATTCAGTGTAATCAAAGGCAGGCAGAGAAGGTGAAATTGGAGTATTTCATTAGAGCACACACAGCCAACTTGTGAAGCTGGAAGCCAGTCAGATTGAGAGCCGAACATTAAAGCTGAGTGTTGTTGCTGTTTTTTGGCTAAGGCTGGTGGGGCTTTTGTGCCCAGCAATACTAAGCACAGTCATGTCTATATAGAGGGGATCAAATTGAACATAGCTAATTGCAGGATGAAGTAGAATGAATTGAAGATAAAAATGCTTCCACAAGTATCAGCAAATATGTTTCCTCTACAGAAAGATGGAAAAAAAATCCCACAAGTTGTTACCACTGAGTTATTCCATCAGCCTCCCCTTTTTATCCTCTTGTCACTTTTTCCAAGTGTCTATCCCCTCCAAAAAAGGAGTTTGTTCCTCAGAGAAGCTCCACATGAGTCATACGTTCCAAGTGTTTTGTCCTGTCAAAAATGCAGTTATTCCTTGAGCTGTGAGGCAACAAATACCAGGACAGTATCATATTCATGGGGCTGCTTTATTTTGTTTAACATTACAATTATTTAAAGGCTAAAAGCATAAATCATCTTTCTGAATGTGTTTATGGAGGATGGACTTTTGTTCCTGTAGAGGATTTAAGTGCTAGTTTGACTTTACTGTTGCTGCTTTCCTAATTGAAGCAGATTGGCTTTTGCACCTTCCTGAGGAACATATATTTCAATTTATATGATTTTTCCCTACTTCAGCTTGCTTCCTATTTCCATAGCAGCTGGGAATAAAGAGCAGTGAATTCCTTAGCAAAGTTCACACTGACTCTGTATCACACATCAACAGTAAACCCAAACATAGAGGTGAACCCAGTTTCTCTCCCCAAAATCCCAGGTGGTAACAGTAAAATATTCCACTGAACAAAGGTTGGTGAACCACCACTGACACTGACTGGATGATCAAGGGGAAAGAGGAGTGGTTTTGCTGGGGAAAAAAGGACACTGTGCAGATTAATTGAGCCAGAATTAGAGTTCTTGTTTTGCAGTAATGAATTATCATACAAATACTAAAAGTCAACTCCTCATGTTGTGATTTCTCCTAAATTTCTCCAGCTAAGGTCATGGCTGAAGAAAATATTTCCACAAAAACTTGCTGTTTGACCCCTAGGTCTCTGCACGCTGCCCTGAGCAACTTTAGTTCACTGAAAGAAAGCAAACATTGCAAAATGTGTAAATAAATTATACTGCTGTATTTGCATGATAGCATTGATGTATCATTAAGTGCAATAAACAGGGAATCAGTCCATGAAGTCGGGAAGGACAAATCCAGCTCCCCCTGCACTAACAGGCCCCCAACTAAACCAGGTATCCAAGTGCCACCTGTACAAGTCTTTCAAATCACCCCAGGGATACTGACTCCTCCACTGCAGCCTATTCTGTTGCTGGACAAACCTCCGGAGAAGGAGTTTTTCCTAATAGCCAAGAATAATAATCATAGAATATAATACATGGGGGAAAAAAAGATAAATTCTGTGGACCTTTACTCTAGATGACATTGTGGATTAATAACTATCCTAAATTGTCCTTAAATTTTGAATTACAAAACTGAATGTACAGAGAATAAACATTTCAAGGACAGCCATGTGAAATAGAATTCAGCTGATCTTGTGGCTGCACGTGGAAATGTGGGAAATAACATGAAACAAAATGAAGTGGTTTAGCTTTCAGTATCACCCATTAAAATATTTCTGTATTTCCTTGCAGTTTAAATTGTACTGAGCCATAATTACTGAGTAAATACACATTAAAATTAATTCAGTTTGGGGAAAGCTTTGGCTAGCTTTTTAAGCTTAAGATAAATTGAGCATCTGAGTGCTTACTGCAGTGCAAAGAAATTCATCATTTTGTTTGACTAAATGTCAATTCTTTTTATTGGATTGTAATGGTTTTAAATTGAAGTCACAAAATTATAAGAGGGTGATTAAAAGATTTGCTGTCATCAGATCAAAATTTAGAGAAATACTTTAAACGGAAAAACATATTTTCAGGTCAATGAACAGGGTAATGCTTGAACACTTTTCCATTCAAGTACAATTAGTATTTCTGAATTATTAATTCAGTCAAATCCATTTGTTGTGCCTTAATTTGAAGAACTATGTGTAAACACACGTCATTCCTACTTCACATGATGTGAGGAACACTGAGAAGTGGGCACTTGTCTAGGAAGATACATCACAAAGGAATGAAGCCCATGGAAAATTCTCTAGTTCAACCCTAAAATTAGAGAAATGTAGGAGCTGTAGGAAGAACCTGGTGAGTACATGTCCTATCAAATACTACTAAGTCTTTCTTTACTCCATTTTTCCCCTCCAGCAGAGCAATTCTGGCCTCAGTCCTCATAGCTTGTGTTATTTCTCTGTATTCTCATGGTCCAGGTCATTGAAAGATATATGAGGCAGCACCAGAAATGGAGTGATGGCAACAACCACTGCACAATTCACATGCTCTGGTTGTCTTTCACACAGTTGAAGCAGATTTTTCATACAGAAATATCCAGGTAGCTATTTCCATTTTTTTATCTTTTATTTGGAATAGATCCTCAATGTCTCATTTGCTTTGGTAAAAAATGTGTCACTCCAGGGAATAGGAAACCCTTCATGCACTGCTGTGGCCAAAAGGGGAGAGGGAATGGGTCTCAGGAATCCAGGTGCTGGGAGAGAGGGAGCTCCATGTGTTGGACCAGGCACATCAGCATCTTCTCCAGGCTGAGATCAGGGATCCTTCCTCCTGCTCTAAGCTGTCAGCCTGTTTCTATGGTGATCTCCAAGACACTGATGAATTTGCTGTGGTTATGTAACACATTCCAAAAAACCTCAAGATAACCACTGGGCTCTTTGAACGCTGTCAGTGATTTGGGGCGTAGCCTGGGCATTAGGACAGACAATGGGCTTCATCTGCTTACGTGTGAGTGAGTGTTTGAATTGAAGCTGAGGGGGACCACATGTCTGAGGTCAGCTTTCCCCTCACCTGGTCACTGTTGCCCCTGGGCTGACCAGCTGTGATGTGTCCTGCTGAAGGCTTTGCTGCAAATCTGCTGGAGATTTCTGGGAGAACACCGATCATGCACATTTGCTCTCATGGATGTCAGCCACCAAGGGCATAATCCTTGGGTACTCCATTTCACCTGTCTCTCGGATTCTCTTTTTCCTTTCTGGATCCACAGAAATTGCATCCTAATCAAACTGATTACACCTAGTATTCTCACTATGCTTTTGTTGGAGTGTTCTTCCCTTTCTCCTTCCACTTCCCCTTTCATTGTAGTTCACACTGTATTTGGGGCAGGTTCTTATTTTAAACCACATTCTCCTTTCTCCGCCTACCTCCCTGCACACACACCATCTGCCTTTCCTGGGTTTATTCAGTTTCATGGAAATGTCATCTCTCTTTTAGAGCAGATGGATTCAGGTGGTTCCTGCTGGAGTTAAATGCCAGAGAAGGGACGTGTGCTGTGCAGCTGTGGGGGTGTGGCAGTGTCCTGCCATGTGGCAATCCATGCCCCACACACCAGGGCTACCAAAGGGGACGCTTTGCAACGTCCCCTTGTCTTCTGTTGGCAATGATGTTGGCAATGAGTAGTGACAGAGGAAAAGCTCAGAGAATTCAAACTATCAGTAGCTGGGTTTGTGATCTAAACTGCAGGATAAATGCTTGGATGTTTGGCTGTCTTGGAGGTCCTTTGCCTCCAAAATGCTTGCTTGCTATGCATGTTGGCCTGAGAATCTATTTCAGAAATATTTCTAATATCTATTACATATATTTTAAAATATATATTATTAGAATATGAATTAATCAGTATTGTCATGGCACATACTTGCCACACTAAATGAGCAGTGTGGCACATTAAAGGGTTTAGCTGTAGTTTGAATATTCCACCATGGATCTACTGCTATCAAACTGTTGACGGGTGCTTGTATATTTCCTTAATCCTTGAAATGAAAATTGAGCAAGATCTGAGAGGAAATACAGATGGACAGACAGGACACAGATATACCTCTCAAGGTCTCCATGAATGTGCAGCTTGACTAGATTGTTTAGATGGACAATAGCTGTACTAAATCCAGCTACACCCAGGTTTTTGCTTCCTTAGCAAATGCTGTGTTCACAGCAGGAATTGTCTTTCCGCTCCTTCTTCCTTATGTGTAATTTAAATGTGCTTTATTGCCCTTCCACCGAAACTCAAGGCCACTGTTTCCAGTAGCACTGTATGGCTGCCATGACATGCAATCAAAATTTAACATTTTTTTTAACTATCCAGTTTGTACATTAAGAGGAAGAATATTTTCCCTACTGTCCCATCCAACCTGGCCTTGGACACTTCCAGGGATCCAGGGACAGCCACAGCTTCACTGGGCACTGTGTGCCGTGTCCTCACTCCCTGCTCCCAGGGAACAATTTCTTCATAATGTCCAATCCAAACTTTCCCTCTTTCAGTTTAAAGCCAAAATATGCTGTACCTCTGATCCAAAAAGGGTAATATATACAGGGCCAAAAAAATCCTTTCACATTCCACATCACCTGCATTAAACACACAGCCTTAAATTAACCTCCAGTCAGGGGAAGGAAGCTTTTCTAAAGGACCGTTCATCCCACATTAAAATTGTTCCCTCTGTATCAGGTGAGTTGTCCTTCCCATTCAGCAGTGAGCAACTCTGGGTAATTTTGGCTGAATGTTTAATCTGTGGATGGCTGAAGTAACGCTCTGCTCATGGAGAGGAGTGAAATTCCTATGGATGTGAACACTCAAGTGCCTCTTTCTGGGGAAGGACTGACCCACAGCAGTGACTGGGGAACTGTTAAAAGTAGGAAAGTCCCACTGGCACCACTGGGCTGTGGAAGGAGATTGGGAACATGTCGTGCAGGGGAGTTGTGGGAGTTCCAGGCTGCCAGCAGCTCCTCTGGGGTGAGGAAAGCCAGTGCCAGCCAGGGTGGCAATGCAGATGGGCAGGGAGGTGTGAGAGGTTTTCTACTCTTCATATGCCAGGCAGAGATGGCTGCACCAGATGTGCTTTTCCCCAGCCTCACCTGCTGGACTTGCTGCTGCCTTTTTCCCCAATAGCCCATACCCTCTGCTTTTTGTGCATGGAAAAAAAAAAAACAGTTATCTATATTTTCTTGGTTTTCCCTGAGCTTGTTTGTCTTACAAAAATGAGCACTGTTAGCAAAGGAAGATGATAATTTTCCATGGAAAATGAAGCAGGTTTCAAAAAACCTTCCTACATACACTTGAGGCATCTTAGTGCCTGTTGTGCTCATTTTAGAGATGGGGACCCAGACACAGCATGACAAATTACATTCTTGGTGTCATCAGGCATTGAGAGCAGGAAGCTGAAGGCTTGAATCTCTGCCTGTTGTCTTAGTCACAGCTCCTTCTTAGTGTTTTTTGTACGTTTTGATTGAATTTTTAAACATTTGTTTTTTTTCCTTGCAGCATATGCTCCAGCGTGTTTTATGGCTTTTCTATGTGAGTGATAAACATTCACCCATGAAAAATAAAATTACTCATTGTTTCACAAGTAACTAATTCATGTATTGAAATGGGGGATGGAGTAGGATTTAGGGGAATCAGAAATTGTCATGTTTTACCGTAAGGCAGAAAATGAGCTTTGTCAAAACAAAGGCCCTGTCTAGACTGGAAAATATGTCTGTGGGTGTCTCCAAACTGTGATTGTCCATGATGGCAACACCTCCAGGTGTGAAGGTCCCACCTGATCAAAGAGCACAGGTTCCAGCTAGACAGATTCCTTCATGAGAGTGCTGCTGTGTTAGTGTCAAAAGAGTTGTGCTCGTGTTCAGGCAGCGAAGAAATCACTGTGGAATCATGGAATGGTTTAGGCTGGAAAGGATTGTCTGGTTCCAACCCCCCCGCCGTGGGCAGACACAACTTCCAGTAGACCAGGTGATCAGGACCCCATCCAACCTGGCCTTGGATGCTTCTAAGGAAGTCATGCCTCTTAACTCTCATACTGTGTTGGAAAATAAACCCTCCCCATGCAGACCAGGCCTTACTTTTACTCGAGACTGTTTTGGAACAGCTTTCCCCAAATCCTACTCACTGTAGTGCTGCAGTCACTTATCTGGATGTTTTCTGCTTTTTTACTTATGATACCATTTCTTTCCTACAAACTCATGCTGAACTTTAATTGTCCTAGGTAATTATTACAAGAATGATTTTTTTTCACGTGCCATACTTCAGCGGTGATACAGAGGGGGAAAAAAAAGGGATTTAATTCATGTTGAATCTTTGTTGCTACACTGGAGGATAAAAGCAGTGATGCTGTACAATCAACACTGTAAACAATGTTCAAAGCTTGTTAATTGCTGAAAAGAAGCTTGGGAGTTTAATCATTTACAGAAGCTGTTGTTTTTATAGCAGATAAAATATTTCCTGCTACGGAACACACTGAAAATGCTCATTCTCACAACAGGCTCATTCAGACACCAGTCTATCTTTTAATATTGTTACAATAGTGCTGAAGTGTCACTGCTGACACAGCCCTGTATCACTAGGCTGGTTCCTGTCCATTGTTCCTGCCTTTTGTGGGATGGCATTGCCTACCCCTGTCATGGGGATAAGGTCTGAATGTGCACAAGAACTGCTGGGGGAAGAAGCCGACTTTGACCAATTTTATTTTCTCAGGCAGGAAAAGAAACAGAAATAAAATAAATAAATGCTTAGTTGCAGCAATGCAGATTAAATAAACCCAAAGTGAGTTGTATTTAAACATTTTAAAATAAGTTCCATGATGCCTCTGCTGGGGCCCTTAATTCTGAAGTCTGAGGTAACAGTTGCAGTCATTGGAGAAAAACTCCATGATAATGTGTGTCCTGAAATCTCACTGACCAGACCCTGAGGTGGCAGGTGCTAAATCCCACTAATTGTCTGCTAAAAAGTCATTTTCATCTGGTAATTAGGAGTGGTCCAAGCTCATCCCACTAAAGTCTTTTGACACTGCTGGGTTTCTAAGTGCTGTTGAACCTGGAAGAGTCTCTCTTTTTGAGCTGTTCCCTCTGATTCTGGCGGCTCAGATTTTGTTGGTGTTGGGGCCAGGTTACTGATCAGGCCACTTTCTCTTTTTCCTCCAATTACATTGATTCCTTTATTTTCTTACTACCTTAGGACTGATAACTTTGTCTCCAGCTGGTGTCACAGAACAGCTTTTCCAGTGCCTGACTAAATCTTGTTATTGATCCAACTCAAAAGAATATTTCTGATAGTGTCACCTAAATTTTTTGTTTTATCTTGTCTTTATTGAAGTTTCTGAGTAACAGTTCTGGGAGCAATTCAGAGCTGCTTCCTGCAGATTCCTATTTCCAGGCCAAGCTTCTCTATCAGTGATGAGCACTGATGACAGCTTCTTCTTCTACTTGACTCTCTTTGCAAAAAATTTATGCAAATCTGAATACTCCTGAATCTTGACTTCTCTTTCAGTTTCCTTGGAATCAGATGATAGATTGTAAAATAATCAGGTAGGAAATATGCCATATGCCATGATAACACCGGCCTTTTCAGCTGAGCAAAAAATGACTGCTGAGAGGTAACAAAACATAATTACAGATGTGAGGGAGATCCATGTTGTTCCACTAGGAATGTGGTTCCTGCTGATGCATGGCTGTCTGTAGTGTGGATACTATTCCCAGGAAGCTTCCTGGAGCTAACTAGAGCTCAACTATGTACCCACTGAGAGTTGTGACGAAGGGGGTTTTTATTGTCCAATATAATCTACCATCAATGCAATTTGGCTTTTTTCTCCAAGTCATTAGCATAATAAATTGCCTAATATGTGTCTTTTATTGTAGACTAATTCAACCTTTGAGGGGTAAAAAAAGGCAATTGCTGGTGTCAAATCCTAAATTAAAGTAAGCTTGGGAATGTATTTGGCAAGATAATGCTGATGAAAGTGAGAATCTGAACTCCAACTAAACCAAAAATATTTAGCTGAGCTGCAGCATTTACAATAAATAAGCACAGTGCTCACAATGGGCCTGGTTTTACTACCCAATGAACAGGTTTTGTTTTCAAGTTCAATACCATGGCCCCTTTGCACTTGTTGGATTGTTTTTCTCATAAGCCTTTGTCTCGTCAGTCTGCACAGACCTGTTTGAAAGGAGGTCAGGCTCTGCACACAGCCTCTGCTTTGCTGGGCACTCCTGTCATCTTTAGCAAATATCCTCACACCTGTTAAGAGTAAACAGCAGTGGTGAGGCTGAACCAATATTTGACCTTTCCTCATCTGTATTTATCTTCCACCTTAAAAGCTCAGCTGAGCGACACACTCTAATGGAATACAAAATTATTCCATTCTCCATTAGGGAGAGTTATCTCCTCAGCTGCTTTGCAGAATTTTCCCCTACATTTGCTTCCTCTTTGAAAATGTAAGAATACATTAGAAGTGGTTGAGATGTCTCATGAAAGAAATCATTGTGTGTAGAGCCATTAGAACTCATAAATAGAAGTTTCTTCTAGGGTGCTCTGTGTCCTGCAGGCCCTCTCAAAAAAGGGAATTAATGGGTCTGGAAAGACTATTTTAGCTCTTCAGCTGAATTCTTCCTGAGAGATTGTTCAGGAATCCACAGCTCCAAACACTCTCTTCCAGATGCGGAAAAACAATAATATTGATCATGGAATGGTCTGTATTGGAAGGGATCAGGAAGTTCATTCCATTCCACCTCTGCCATGGGCAGGGACACCTTCCACTATTCCAGGTTGCTCCAAGCCCCGATGTCCAACCTGGCCTTGGACACTTCCAGGGATGTGGAGTCCAACAGAGAAAAATGGGAATTGCTCTTCATTCATTTTTATTTTGAAAATATTCTGCTCCAAATCTTGCTTTTTTCCTTAACTCCCAAGCAATAACTCTGGTTAGAACCATTTCATTACTGCATCACCTACCCAATCTCCCAGGAACCCCAGGAGCTTCAGGTTCAGTTCACACCACCATTTGAAGTAGAAAATGGCACACTCTTCCTGCTGTGGCTCTTTTTGGAAAGATACCCAAAGTCCAGTCCTATGTCCAGGAAAATCACCTGTGTCTCACCTGCTGGGCCTTGTATTGGAGAAAGAATCTCTGGACACAGCACCTGCCTCAGGTACTTTAACATTGTGTGTAGTCTGTATCTGTCCCTCTCTAGATGTCTGTGAGCCCTAAAATAATCAACTTTTTCTTTTTCTTGTCCTCATAGAGGAAGAAAAAGGTTTTTTATTAATAACTTGCTTTTGAATGAAATGTTCTTGAAATATGTTCTCTGCATAGACAACAATCTCTTGCTTGAAATACAAGACAAAAGGCCTACTTTCATTGTAATACTCCAAATTTACCAAAAAAGAGCAGCAGAAAGGGTTTCCATGAGAATATAAACTTTATTTTCCTGTGGTACATCCACCCTTTGGGGATTTGGGTGTGTAGAGGGTGCTGTTTGGTTCTAATCCAACCAGAACATTTAGTGGCAAAGTAAATGTAGGCACTTTTTAGAAACTCCCAGCTGAGGGTTAGTCTGCAACCTCACTTCTCACTTCTATGCACTTAATGGCTCCTCCAACTTTGCATTTTGGAGGAGACAAGATCACTCCTCTCATCCATTTTCACTTAGTGAGTCACCCAACTGTTACACTGCTGTACACAGGATGAGGAAATGGGAAAGAAAAGCAAAAGCAAACTGCACCTGCAAGAGCTGTTTGCAAATGATGCTGCTCAGTAAAATGACCTTCACACAGAGAGAAGAAAAACAATGTACAAATGGTCATTAAAAAGCTTCACTAACAGGACCCTCCTTACCTGCAATGCTTTTATAGGGAGGTATTCATGTGGGTTCCTCTGAATCCCACTGTTCCACTGACTTTTGCTCTCACTGCTGAGGGTAATTTTTTAAGGCATCTGCTCATCCAGCATGTCTGCCTCTGGGTCTGGCTCCTCCAGGTCCTCTCAGATTACTATTCCAGCTGGGTGGGCTTTGATTTTTCTGGTTTTTTTGTCAATGAAGCTGAAGGCTTTCAGGGCAGGATTTTGTTTAACAAGACAATTTAACACTCATGTCTTGTTATACCTGCCTTGCTGGCGGTTTTTTTTTGTTCCTATATATCTTACAGTCACTTGAGAATTGTTTTGCAAATAATTTCTTCAGCTGTTTTGCAAACTCTTTACAATTACAAAACTTAATTTTTGTTGTGTTTTGTTTTCTTCCCAGAGTTTCAGATTTTTCCAAGAGACTATTCTTCATCTCTTTTCCCATGCAAGATTTATCACTAAACATATGTATAAATATATAAATCTGTACACATACTGTACTATACCTACACATCTGTTAGTTAACGGCCTGCAAGACTATGAGGACTAGAGATAAGTACTTACTATAAGCCATAGAGATAATATAAGTGCTCTGGTCCCTGAATTTAGAAAGAATAGAAGCAAATGCAACTAACCTCAAAATGACAATATGATTTAAAAAAGGAAGAAACTCTTGTAATACTCAAAATTATTTCTTTTATTCCCTTTCCATTTCCTGAAATGAAATTCATGTTGAGAGAATACCCTGTACATAAAAAAATAATGTAAATTAAGAAGTGGTCACTCACCCATGAATTGTGTTTGGTTTTCCCTGTGTGAGAAAATTGGTTATATCAGCTTTTGTCCAACTAGAGAAAGGCATGTATTTCAGCATTGACATTATAAAAAAATTCTACTCCTTTCTATACAACATAACAGACCTTCTAATTAGTTATGCTTTCCTTAGACTGAATAACTGTTTCTTAAATTTCAGTGGAGAGCAGTGTGAATGTGTGCTGGGACTGGCTGTATGACCCAGTTATTCTCTCTCTCTGCTAGAACCTATGCGATCCCAGAAGCTGTGGATGATTGACTATCAAAATGTTCTGTCCCAGGATGGGAAGCTTTGGTTCTGCAGCACTGTCTGAAATATTAATGGAGTCTCAGAAGGGTTTGGGTCAGGAGGGATTTAAAGTTAATCTCGTTCCATTCCCTGCCATGGGCAGGGACACCTTCCACTGTCCCAGGTTGCTCCAAGCCTGTCCAACCTGGCCTTGGACACTTCCAGGGATCCAGAGACAGCCACAACTTCTCTGGGCACCCTGTGCCAGGGCCTCCCACCCTCCCAGGGAACAATTCCTTCCCAATATCCCATCTATCCCTGCCTCTGGCAGTGGGAAGCCATTCTTCCTTGTCCTGGAACTCCATCCCTTGTAAAAAGTCTCTCTCCATCCTTCTTGCCAGCTCCTTCAGGTATTGGAAAGCCATGATTAGTTCACCCTGAAACTTATTTTCTCCAGGTGGACAATCCCTTTATTTGTTTGAAACAGGGGCCTCTGTAACAACCTGCTGTGATTTCAGCAGGTTCCCGGAGAATAGTGAAGGGATTTTCTAGTTTGTGTCTCAACAAAGGAATGGGATCTTCCACCCATGTGGGATGCTGAAGGTGGCTGTGGTACTACTGGCCTGTACAACTTAGTTAATTTGATTATGTCTGCATAATTGCTGAAACAATGCTAAAAATTGTTTTAAATAAGAGCTGAAGAAAACTAAGTTATTTATCCCTGCCCTGTGGAAAATGATGGCAGTGAGATAAGATTTTTTTTAAAATTAATTATTAGGAAAGGTTTTCATTGATGTGACATGGGAAGGAAAAATCTCCATCCAGTATTTTGACTTAACTGAAAGGAAAGGTAATTCAGGGTTAGTTTTGCTAACAACTGTCTAAGGTAGCAGTTAATCTGCTGTGGCACAGAATGTAGGCCAAACTGTCTGGGTGACAATAGCCAGTGTCACATTCCTGATTCTGGTACCTGCAGAGCCTTGCCTCCTTTGTGACTGATTTCCAGCACTGATTTCTTGGTGTGGGACCTGATGGGGCACTGTCTCATTTTCAGGGCCATTGGATGCTTCCCTTGGAGTCGGTTTCCAGCCTTTACCAGAGACATGAGATGAGAAGTCTAAGAGAGGGTCACTTGTCACTGTCCATGATCACCTGATGCCTGCCTTGAACCCAAGGCCTGATTGACAATGTCAGCAAACCCTCACATTCGAAAATGTGCTACTTAGACATCACAATTTGAATGTTATAATGTTTAATGGAGCAGCAGGTGTTCCTTAAAATTAAGGCCCAGGCTCCCCATCAGGCACACTACACCAGTGGCTGCTTTCTGTCCTTATTTCAGTGTGTTTCAATTTCCACATGTTAAGCATGAGGTGACAATGCTCTGTCACAACTTGTCTACCTGCTTGCAAAGCAAGCTGGATTCTTCTAAGCTCACAACAGGGTTCATGCTCTGCTTTCTTTTGGCTAAGTGTTAACATTTCACAAAACATGAGCAAGTCTCAAGCAAAACAGCTGTTTTATCACAGCCCCATACCCTAAATACAGACACTTGTTCCTCCACTCTCCCAGCTGAAGCCTCTGGTCTTGTTTACCTATCACACTTTCAGCCCTTTACAGAGATACTTGATGGTGTCCTGGCTGGAGCTGGTGAGGTTGTTAAAGGGCTGAGTGCCACCCAGCCAAAACAGGTGTCCTCTCAACACATCCTGTCACCTCAGAAGCACATTGTGCCAACAGATGTCATTAATCTTTGAGAAGCCCTTGCATGGTGAGTGCTGGAGAAAATCCTTTGAAAAAATAAATAATTCTCTTTTCAAAGCAGCACGCAGTAAATAAGTCATACAGCAGCACACTGGGGGTCTAGGAGAAGGAGAAATATGGAATGGCTGTTTATTCAGGAAGCATTGACTAATTGGAGAGAGAGAAGAATCATAGAATCATTGGTTTGGGTTGGAAGGGACTATGGGCAGGGACACCTTCCACTATCCCAAGATGCTCCAAGCCCCATCCAGCCTGGCCTTGCACACTTCCAGGGATCCAGGGGCAGCCACAGCTTCTCTGAGCGCCCTATTCCAGGGCCTCACCACTCTCTGAGTAAAGAACTTCTTCTTAACATATGATATAAACCACCCCTCTCTCGTTTTAAAACTGTTCTCTCTTATCAATAGCCACTATCTGTCCATGTAAATGGCCCCTCCCCCTCCTTTTCACAAGCCCCTCTAGGTATGGGAAGGATCCTGTAGGACAAAAGAAATATTCCTGTCATGAAGATCTTCTGGGTGGCAGACTTGCAGATGGCAGTGGCAAATTCTCGTCACACAAGCTGAATCCTGGGATTTCCTAACTTTTTCAGGGTTTGGATTCACTGCCTTAATAATGCTCTTTTATTACTCTTTGCTTGTGGGCTGTGTGCATTTGCTTCTCTTTGTGCTCTACTCTTTCTATAATGTGATTTTGGTGGAACCACATGAAAGAGCCTTTCTCTCTCCTGTGAGCCCTGGCAGAACAACGCTTATTATAAATGGATGTACTTAATGAATGAAGTTTCTTTGGTTTGGATTTAAAATGTTTTCTTTATCCTCAGATCATTCCAGGCTGATGCCATGGCATAGCCGAGGAGCAGTTCTGTGGGACAATACACTATTCCCATGCAAAGAGGTAACTGGGGCTGTCCTGTCAGTCCCACACATATCATAGGGTGGTATTTCAAGCCTTTAGATCTGTGCTAGTTTTTTACATCTAATGGTTCAGATCCCTGTAGTTCAGGGACAAATGCAGTCCCTGGAGTGATCCAGGGATGCAGAGTGCTGGCCACCTGTGGGAAGAGCCGGGCCAGCTTTGGAGTTCTGCTGCTGGCTGCCTCCTCTGGGAATCCTGCTCCTGGAAGCAGCTTAACAGGCTGGTGAGCAAAATGGTGCACTTGTGGTGCCCCTAAAGCCCGGGAGAAGGTTGATATGTATCCTGCAGCTGTAGCTTTGCTCTGTGTCAGAAACACTCTGGAGATGGAGCTGCTCAGTAAAGTTGCTGAGTGGAAAGCAGATGCACTCTGTGCTCCCTCCCCGCATTGCAGACATGCTACCACTGCTTCACCCCAAGTTCAGGGGTGATTTCATCTTTTCCAGCACCTCTCGATATCTTTGCCCTGGCTATGTGTCTTACATTTTGAATCCCATCATTAATTGTACTTTACCTCCCACTGTAACAAATTAATCCTGATCTTCCCTGTCAAAAGCCATTTGTACCTGCTTGGGAACATTTCAGGCTGAAGAGTTTCTGCCCACTGGGACTGGCCCCAGCTAATCACATTCCACGCAGAGGAATTTGGATTTGCATCAGAAAGCAGCACTCATCTATTTCAAACACTAAGCCCCAAAGAAGAGGTTGAGATGTCTCTTCCAGAGAAGCCGCTTCTGAAATATCTCACTTGTAACTTTGGCTTCACTGAGCAAGTGCACAGTAAAAGAGAGGTGAGTGAAATGTCAGGTGTGGTGCAGGTTTGTAAGTACTTACACTGAGTGTACTTACTCGATACTGTTGCAGACCTGTGCTGCACCTGATGGTTCCCTGGCATCACTCACTCGGAGCTACAGAATACTCTAGTGCTTCAGGAATATTTTAATAATTTAGAAACCATGTAGGTTTACTGTGTTAAGGTAAATTTTAAGATTGATTGTCCTTCACAGCAAGTAGCAGCCTAAAGTTTGCCTCAGTAACTCTTTGGCTTACACATACATTGGTGTCCACCAAACCGAGAAATCAGTACGTACATTTATTAATACCCTCACTGTGTGAAGACACAAGCATGGAGCTATTCTGCTACAGGATTTTAGTAGTAAAATGGACTTTACCTAGTCTGAGATCCAGAAGAAAATTACTCTTTGTCTTCTGAGATGCAATCAATATGTTTCCCTTGCTTTATCTGCAGGAATCATCACACATTTTTCCTTTTGAGTGACCAGACTAATTACAGCTGTGTCTCCCTCTCTTATATTGCTAATCTCTTTGGAATTGAAAAGAACGCTGAATAATATCACTTGATTATTTTTGGCCATCAGAGTGGCAGGACTTTGTTGCAGAGAGAAACTCCTCCCATTTGCTCAGTTATATTTATTGACTTGAGAAGGAAAGCCAGAGCAGTAGAATCATATCTCCTTGAAGCCTAGCACAGTTGTCATGCAAAGAGAGAAGTGACTGTGACATTTGGATTGTCTCTGAAATGACTTGAGTAATATTTGCTGTTGTCTGCAGTCATTTAGACTGGCAGTACTACAAGGGTGATGTAATTTTGAATATCTGTGAGACACCTCTCTTGTCCCTGAGAATGCTGCACAACAGCTGGGCTTTAACACTGTCTCTTCTATTAACTACTTCTTACATTTTTAGTATCCTGTAAACAAGACTTGAAAAGAGAGATCAGGAGGAAGCACTTTGGGAAGGCTCCTCAGAAGGGAAGTGCAGAATGTGGGGACACTTGGTGCTGCTCTTAAGATTAAAGAACTTACCACTGCTGGTGAGCAGCGATACTGGGACCCGTCCGGCTGGGAAGGTTAGTGGTGAAAATAGAGGGGTGGGAACGATGGAGTTGCCTGAAAAATAAAGAACTTTAATGGATAAAATAACAAATGTAGAAACTGCACAGACTGAGGAACAACTTCCAAAGACCTGGGGGTGTATTGAACGTAACAATATATAGGGGAATCTGAGGGCAAAGGTCCAACCACAAGCGTGAACTAGGAGCATGTCCTTATAAGTGACCAGTCCCGAACCAACTGAGAACAAGAACCAAAAACATGACCTAATATAGAATAACCCCATTAACATGCCACCTCCCATGGTCTCAGGTTAAAGCCTCCTGCAGGTGAAGCCACTTCCCTGCCCACCCCCCCCCAGACCCATTTCCACAAGAACTCATTTAAAGCTGTCACGGAAAAAGCAGATTGTTTTCCTAGTTAAAATCAAATAAAATAAAATGAACAAAAGAGGATTAGGAAATAAAGCTGAAGTGGTTTAATAAACAGATTTAAAAAGCATAAACTTTAAGAAGATTATTTAAAGTGAAAACCCTTTGTGAAAACACAACTGTGGCCACCAGAGGAGTGTGTGTGTGTGTATGTGTGTGTGTCTTGGGGAGTGAGTGGAAAATGGAGAAAGAGAAATGAGAAATTAAGATCGTCTTCTCTGTGTAATTCTCATTGCCTTTCATCTTTAACATCCAGCTTTTCCATACTGTATGAGTAGTCACTGGATACTTTTGAAATATACTTTAATATATATTATGTCCCTATTAGAAAAAGGATACATTTGCAATACAAATCCCCTGAAATAAATGTAAAACCCTCAAAACAGCAACAAAAAACATAGAAGAGGGAGCTGCAACCTCCTGTTTCATTGCAGTGACCACCACTGGGCAGCACAAATGCTGTGATTCTGAATTCTCCTGGTTGCCTTGTCTTAGCTTGAAAATAAGACAGATAAATGTTAATGAAGGACATGTTCTGTGCTAGAAAGTTATTATTTGCCTAAATTGGTAATCTTAGAACAAGGGAGAATGAACAGAAACTTATCTTTATCTCAGTAGGATTGGGATGGGGCTTCTCCCTGTAGCAGAGCAGTCAGACCTGATAGCTCTAAATGGGTAAGTATAATTTAATGATCCCTTTCTTCTCAGAGTAGGCCCAGAGGAAAGGGAGAGCATCTCAAAACCCCGGTGATTGCTCACCTCTTGAGGAAGGTCACTAAGCCCTGTGCTCACTTTAATTGAGCTTTAATGTTGTGGTGGCTGAAAAAAGCTCAGCTTGTGTGCCAGGGCATGGGGACAAATATAATGAGATGCATACTTTGCTCCACAGCTCAGGCTTCAGAGTTTTTTGCTTGGAGTACTTTGTCCTCAAAATGAGTTGGGATAGTACAGGCACAGGTTTCATTTCTGCCACAAGTGCCATCTAACAGATTCCTCTGCATTTTCCTTCTGACTCTTTGTATCTTCTTCAACAGAGTGGGGAAAAACCAGAGAAAAGGTGCTGGTAGGTCTCTGGGTAGAAATTTAGTGGTTTGTGTGCTCTTTCATCTGTTCTTTAAACATTTATGACTCCAGTGAGTCAAAGCGGGAGAAGTGTGAAAATGTGAAGGGCTTTGCAGGCTGCTGCATGTCCCTCTCTTGCCATAAGGTCAGAGTTTGGTGGAATAGTTCTCCTCAGTTTTTTTAGAGCTGGATGGCAGAAAGGAAAATGGTGCAAAACTCAGTTTTTCGCCAAAGCCATACTGCCTGTACAAGGGCAGGTGTCACCAAGATACCACTGTTCTTTTTCCTCGGTGTCTTCACTTTGTTGGTGACTGACTACTTCAGAGCAGCAAATTCCTGAACCTTTACTGTCAATAGAATTTCTTCTCCTTGTAGGAGTTTAAGAAGAGATTGGGGCTGTCCCATCCCTGGAAGTGTCCAAGGCCAGATTGGATGGGGTTTGGAGCAACTTGGGATAGAGGAAGGTGTCCCTGCTGATGTCAGGGTGTGGAATTAGATAATCCTTAAGGTCCCTTCCTACCCAAACCCGTCTGTGATTCAATGAATCTATGAACTACAGAGATAACAATAATATCCCGGGTTTTCTTCTCTTCCTTTTCCTTTACACCTTTTTGAGATATTTCATATTAAAAACCCATTTAACCATGCAAGAGGCTCTTCTGCCTTTCCAGCTTGACACCAGCAATGCTTGGACATCACTTAGCTCGTGTTCAGTGCTGCTGAAGCTATAACTGGAATTAAGTCTTTCACAAATTTCTTTAGCAACTCTTATTGAATGTTGGGAAAAGTGGCACAGTGAAATTGGACAAGCTTAGAAGAGCTCCTTCAGCCCATATTATGTCTTTGTCCTTATGAAATAGCTATTAGCACAGATGTGTTGACAGCTGTTGAGCTGAACTTGCTAGTAATTAGACATCTCTGCTCTAGTGGTGCCCCAAAACACACAAGGAGCTTCATTCCTTTTAGCAAATTATAGGAAAGGCAGCTTTTGGTGATTGCCAATTACCCCGGGCTCTTTGAGGTGTAATTATATGACATTTCTGACTCATTGTCACATCTTGTAGTACAGATCACAGATAAAAATGTGGAAGGAGAGAAAGTGCTTACTTACAGACTGGTAATAGCACAAGATCACCTACAATTTTCACCTCTCAGGCTGCTGTCTGAGGCCGTAACACAGCTTTTCCCCTTTGAAGTCTGGGAAGCCTTTCTTATCTGCAGGGCCTTCCCCATTTATTTGAATGGTGTCCTGAGTAACACCTGTGTGACCCTACTGACTTCAGTCCTCCCCCACAAGAACCGTCTGTATCCACTTTCTAGAAGTATCAAAAAGTGCCTTTTATTGCTTTAAGCACCAGGTAAAGAGGCTTTATTAGATGCTACAGCATTTTACACAGCCAGCTAGTCCCACTCCTAGCTAACCTCCAGCCTCATGCTCAGGGTTGCTCAGGAAAAAGCCAGCAGGATTTTCTGTCACACCCATTCACCTTTCCAATGTGAGGGGTACTTTTTCTCGTGGCTCTACTCTCATTTTTTATTCTGTGAGGTATGTAATTCTATTTCTACTCAAATCCATGTTTCAGAATTTGGTAACTGTGTCAGAATTAATTAAATGCAGAGATTTTTACCAGGATAAGCATCCAGATTACAGCCAAGATCACTCAGCTAAATAGTCCTCAAACTATTGTGAAGAAAGTGGCAAACCCACTCCAGCCCTCCCTGAGTGAACTCTTTGGAATCAAATGTTGGTCCAAGGCCTGGTAGACTGGTACCCAAATAATAAAGCAGAGCAAGAGATGTTATACTTGGAGAGAAATAAAACTCAGGCTCCTAGACAGCAGTGGATTACCAGGACAACTGAGCAGACTTTCTCTAATGCAGCCCCTTGCAGCCTTTGCCATTAACTGGGGGATGGTGGAAGCATGAGGGATTTTAGGACCACGGCAGGAAATCTCCTTTTTTTTTGTTTCACTGAGATCATGTTGATACCAAATTATTTTCTTTCACTTTGACATGAAAACAGTAAAAAGGAAGATTTTTGGAAGCTCTTACATGGGCAAACAGGCAGAAAATTTCTGAGGAAACAACCCATAGAGAAAGTAATTTCTGTTCAGGCAGTGTCTATAAAGTCATTGCATAATTAGCTGGATTACTCTCCCAGGTTTGTTTTATTTCCTTACAGGAAGATAAATTGTCTAGTTATGCCACAAGGAACCTCCTCATAACTCACATTAGCTGGGAAAGGCTTTAATTTCCCTCCTGGCTCCCTTAATGTTCTCTGTCCTGCTTCTTTCCCACGTTACAGCGCAGCCATTAGTTTCCATAACTCTCCTCAGACTGGTGTCCTCACTCATTTGCTTTGCTCTTGGCTTGTTTTCTGTGGCAGCACCCTCTGCAAAGGCTCAGCAATTCTCCTCCAGCAGCCAGGAAGCCATGAGAGCTGGTGGATTCCCACCTTTGCAAGTCCCTGGGCTCATCTATCAGAGGCAGGATTTTGTTGTACAAATGCCTGAGCTGGGCTCCCCTCAGCTCTATCCTGCTCATTAAATATCAGAGTAAACAGATGGTAGTCATTTCACCAGGAGTGACAAAGGAGAGAGCTGTAATGTTCCAGTATTTTCAAACCATTTTTGCCTTCCATTAATTCTTCTTTTTAGCTTTTGTTAGTATTAACATTTAATTGCACCCAATTACATAGCTCCCCTCTTATGTTTCTTTTCCTGGCATTTTCTAAATCCTTGACTGTTTAGAAATTAACTGTTTGCTCTCTTGGGGAGATTACGAACTTTGGGGCAGCATCAAAAATCAATTACAATTTTTCAACTTTAACATAACTTAAACATTGAAGACCAACCACAGCCTTCAGCTGTCAGGTTTATCTATGCTCTACATACAAGGTAGCACCTGAGACATCGACTTCTACATTCAAATTGGAGGAGCCAGCACTTAAGTTTACTTCTTTGGATCTTTTGAGGTTTAGAACTAGATAATCTTTTAAGTCCCTTCCAACCCAAACAATTCTATGATTCCATGAGTCTGTATTAGGGTAAATAATTGAGAGATGACCTGAGTTACTTGGTGTCCAGCCAGCATAAAATCTGGATTTAGAAAGTTCCAGTTCTGGAATGGGAAGGGTAAATTATATTTACCATTTTCCTAATGGCTGTCTTTTAGTGTTTCCCCACACTCATTCACAGCTCAGCATGCTCCAGTTAGTGCTGAAGGAAGTGTAATGACAAACTGGTTGTTATTAGATTCTTCCTTGATGATGCTTCCTTGGTATCAGTACAGCAGCAACAGGGACAAATATGGTTCAGTGGGAGAGACAAGGAAAATTGCCTTACCCAGAACACATCTGTGATAATGCAGATTTCAAAGGTCTGAGAAAGTATTTCTCCTCCTTCTTTTGTCAAGGTGAAAACTGTTCTCTTTGTGATGCTTCAGTTAAATCACACGTGCATTAACATTTATCTTCTCCATTTATTTATGCAAAACAGGCTGCAGCTCGCTGTTTGATACATTCAGGTTTTTTGTGTCACAACCTGAGTTCTAGCTGGGCTTTTGTCAGGGAGACATTTTACAGCACATGACAAAACCACAGATCCCATACAGCCAGAGCTTTTGTATCACCTAAATTGCCCAAATTGTTTTGTGTCATTTCTTTGTATGATGTATTTGCCTTTAAGCAGCTAAAGACACAACTCCTGTTCAGTCTTCTCTGCAAAGCCAGAGTCCAGAGACAATAATGCTCACTAAGCCTTCTTAGAGGGCTTTTTAAAAAACTGTTTAGACACCTCACTATTGCATAAGGATACCAGGAAAACCTCTTCTCACTTTTCCAACACAATGACTGTTCTTTTAATCCATCAGAGGAAAAGTATGATTGGCATCATATGAGAAAAAGTCTTGTGTGTGCATCTCCAATGTGTGACAGCTCATCTATCTGACTTCAATTTGAATTGCTGTTCAGATTGCTCCATGTTTTGTCTTCACTGTAAACAATCTTGGTGGTTAGAATAAAGCATATTCATTTAAAACACCAGTTTAACTTTATTTTAGCACTCAGAATAGCTGAAAATACTTTCCCTTTTTACCACATTCAGAGTTTATTTCATGTTGTTTTTCTCATGTAGGTGGTTAAGGGTGGGTTATATTCTTTTAATGGGTATATAATTATATAATTACGTTCTGAAATGATGTACCGGCAGTCATTTCTGCAACTTCACTTACAGCAAAGAGCAGGATCTGAGCTAAGCCACAGGGAGTCAAAAAAAGGGACTTCTTTAGGGCATTTAGGTTCTAAAGAAAGAGGCAACTGGTGGTGTATTTTACCCAATACACAGTTGCTGCAGAAAGGTTTCCCTCTTTGTGAAGGGAAATGCTTTTTATTGGTGTGAACTATGGTGAGAGCAGAGTGAAGGAAAAAGGTTGGTAACTGAGGAGAGGGAAGAAACAGTAAATAGATATGAAGGGGGAAAAAATTAAAAAATAAGGGAAGCCACAGTCACAAAGACCATGGGTTGAGCAAGATCAGAGGCTGGGCTGCAGTGCACCTGGGCCAGGCTTTGGGGATTGCCTGTTCTGGGGAGCAGCCCAGTACTCTAGCTCCCCTTGCCTGTGTTGAGTGAAGGATTTCAAACAGACACCTCCAAGGAACATCAGAACAGCCTACAGAACCACACCCAAGGGGAGCAGGGAAAGGAATTGATGTCACCTTTCAGGCAGATAATGCAGTGCAGCTTTGGTTTACCCTGATCCTGAGGGCTTTGCCTCTCAGCCCTAACACTGCCTGCCAGTGAGCTGGGTGTTTCAGCAGCCCTGAGTGGCTCTGCCCCAGGGACAGAGCAGTGGCAGGTTCATACCCCATTCCCACAGGCTGTGCAGGTGGGCATAGAAGGAATCACAGCTGGCTCAGGTGAGGGGTGTGAGAACTAACAGTTCCGCAGTACCTAAGGCAGTGCACCCCAGTGCTTTGAGCAGCTATCAAATGCATAATATTTATTCTCTTTGTAATTTTCTGTAAGCAGCAAGATATTTTTGCAAAGGAAATGGAAAAGACCTCTCCACAAGCAAACTTTTTAAAAATGTTGTGACATCATTTTTAAAAAAAGTTGTGTTCTCATGGTTTGTTTTCTACGAAAACAAAAAATAGCAAGTCACAGCACTTGGCAGCTCCTGACTGTCATAGTTTGGTGACGCCAGCAGGAGCTGCAGCAGATGGAGAGTTGCAAACATTCTGGAAACTTGGACGGACGGATTTGCTGGAGCTTGAGAAAGCAGTGCTGTAAAAATGCTTCTTCGTCCTCAAGTGTGAGCTTTCTTAATAACACTTTCAGGGGAAAAGAAGTTGGGATGTGACAGTGCTTTTGGGAGCAAGACAGCTCTCTATCCAGCAAGCTGCTCTGTGGAATGTGGCTCTCTGTGACCAGATGCAAAGGCAGCAGAAAAAGCCAGTTTGCTTACAGTGAAGGGAAGGAAGGTGTTTGCTTGTTCTCTTGCTTTGGGAATCATAATCATCAGAGAAACATGGAGTCTGGAGCTGGATAAACATCAGGAATTAAAAAACTGAGGATATACAAGCAGAGTAGTTGGGTGAGAGGCACCAGCATAGTCAAGAAATGTGCTTTTTTTTGCCCCTTTATTACCACAGCCATTTGCTGATGAATTCAGGGGTATCTCAGAGGCCTTGCTGTACCAACACTTGTCAAGGTGTAACCATAGATCCCTGGTGCCTCAGACGGATGGCACTGAAGGGTGACATGACTGTTGATAAACTACCATGTAAGAGCTTAAGAAGTCTCTAGAAACCACTTCTGTTTAAGGTGTTCCTCTAGTGCCATCCTAACTTCCCGGAAAGGTGACTATCCCATCTGTGAGATCAGAAGTATGATGAATGTGTCACAGAGACCAGAATAGGGAGGTTGCTGTTACTTTACCAAAAGCACCCAAAATATGCAGGATTTACAGACAGTTCTCTCTGAAGACCCTTCTCTGAGCATGTAACATGACTCTGCTCTGTAGACCCACAAAGAGCAAAACCCAAAAAAGCCTAGGTGATTTTTGGAGTTGCTGAGGGTGACTTGCCAGTCTGGAATGGGACATGATGCAGGATGAAGGGAGCTGGACAGGTCATACCATTGGATCTGCAGCATTCCATGGAGAATACTCTATTCCAAGGAAGCACAGAGGTCCCCCAGTCCTGGAGTTTGGTAGTAGAAACAATGAACAGAAAGTGCTGAGATTCAACCAAGCTGGGAATCCATGAGATCCTCACTGGACTCATGGTCAGTGGCTGATGGCACCAGTACAAGAGAATTTCTGTAATATATACATGGGGTACTAGGCTGGTTGTCTCCTGTGCTGTGCAGTCTCCTGGTTCATCGTTACAGGCACACAAATCATTGAAAAGACAGAGTAAAAAAATCAGAGGAAGGTAAATCAGAACTGAGAAATACCTAATTTTTCAGTAATGCCCTGATGGACGTGACGGAAGCCCTTAAAACTCTATCATTAATGAAGCTTTTCTCCTACATCCAGGCTCTTTGTTTCCCCATGTCTGGAACAGGTGGTTTTCAAATACAGCAAAATTTGTCTCCCCCTTTCCTCCATATCCTAATTTCCTCATTCAGCAGGGTTCTGACTCCATGAGGAAAATGAAATTCCTTGTGCTGCTTACCCAGCTAGCAGCCCACAGAGGCTGTGTGAGGATACACAGGCTTAGCCAGTCAGTGCTTTCTCTTTCAGGGTCCAGTCATAGTAATTTATTTCTTTTTATGTGTAATTTTGGTGTTATTGCCTAAAGCTTGTTTTGGAGTTGAAATTCAACTGAATAAAATAAATATTTGCATCATCATTATTAAAGGCAATTATTGCTGCTTATGCAAAGTTGCTGTTTGTTTTCTGTTATAAAATTTTTCCATGGTGTTGTCATAAAATAAGCCATGATACCATGTGTGTTTTTCAGTTCCCACAGGCACTAGTGACAACGGGCAAAGTTCTGCTGGTTGGATGCTCCTGCTCCTGGAGCCACTCTGGAAAAGAAAATTTGCAGAGAACTAAGGAACCAGTCCCAGGACCTGGGAAGAGCCAGGAATAATCCTCCTTTTGTAAGGTTAATTTTACCAAGCGGCAGGGAAGGCCAGCTCTGCTATGGGAAGAATGTCTGAGTCCATCTGAGGGAAATATGGACATTTTAGTGAGCACAGTACTCATTCATTTTACTTCTCTCTAGATATATTGATGTAGTCTTGTTACTGAACTGTTACATCAATCTGTATTGCACAGAAGAAGAAATAATTATGTGCTTTAAAGAAGCCTGCATATAGAACCAATATCTACATATGTATATAATATACACATGCTGTCTTTTAATTCACTTGGAAAGATTAGTTCCTTTTTACTGAAGGAAATAAAGGGTTAGGCATGATCTGTCATGAGCTGCTGTAGGTGAATAGGATTGTGGTCCTCCTGTGGAGGAGCAGTGAAAACTTGACAGCTCATTATTACAGATTTGTGTTGAGTACTGGCCAGGGTGGGTAGGGCTTGATTGGATCTTGAAGCAGAAACGCTGTAGGTGAGCTGGCTTGATGTGTCAGGCAGAGCCACAGGGCTGGGGCACTGACAGTGAATTATGCTGCCAGGACTTCTGGCTCCTTTGGGCCTTTCACTCCTGTTCTAAACTGTTCAGTGTGTGCCAATGAAAGGCGGAGTGCTGGGGAAGGGCTGTACCGTGACTCACCATGAGTAACGTTTTGATCAGTGACCTCGGGGAGGTGAGGAAGTGAATGTTGTGAATGACCACAAACTGGAGGGCTGGAGGGGTTTTGCATGCTTGAAGGTTCTCAGGAGCTGAGTGGATAAAGCCCTGAGCAGGCTCGTCTTGCCTCGAGCAGGAGCTTGGACTGGGTCCTTCCCAGGTTCCTGCCACCTTCAATCCTCCTGTGAGCCTGTATGTCTCACAGGTGTCTCCAGGTGCAGAGCTCCTGCGTTTTTCAAAAACAACAACAAATTTCAGCTGTTTTCCCAGGGGTTGGTGCTCTTGTAAGAAGAGTAGGAGAGTGGCTTTTGGTGCTGAAATCGGAAGTGAGCTGTAAGGGAGAACTGAAAGCTTTGTCTGTCTGGCATGGAAAGAAAGTCAAGGCACAGCATCTAGAAAGGGAGGCTCCCCAGGAGACAGGCTGAATCTGAAATATGCCTGGGTCCTTGACAGGCACCTTTCACGATCTCATCCAAAGCTGATGTGGCTAAGATGGCATTTTTTGTTTTGGCCAGATTTATGTTCCCAAGGTCAGAATCTTTTCTTAGAGAAGTTTCTGCCTCCTGCCCTCTGGGGTCTGTAGCTGCATTTCTGATGCATAGAGTATCCCCAAACCCCATCATAATGCAAGATTGTGAAGGGCTTTAGAGAAAATTATTGCAGCCTTGCTCTTGAGGGTTTGAGAAGCAGCAGGACCAAGACAGCAGGAAGAATGAGAGTCAGATTCAGCACACCAACATTTGATAGAGAAAAATACATTTTTTTTCAGGGAAGAGAAAAGCTGGAGAAGGGGCTGGAGCCCCAGGAGAGGCTGAGGGAGCTGGGAAAGGGGCTCAGCCTGGAGAAAAGGAGGCTCAGGGGGAACCTTCTGGCTCTGCACAACTCCCTGACAGGAGGGGACAGCCAGGGGGTCGGGCTCTGCTGCCAGGGAACAGGGACAGGACAAGGGGAAACGGGCTCAAGCTGTGCCAGGGGAGCTCAGGTTGGACAGCAGGAGGAATTTCTGCATGGAAAGGGTGCCCAGGCCTTGGCAGGGGCTGCCCAGGGAGGTTTGGAGTGCCCATCCCTGGAGGTGTCCAAGGAAGGGCTGGACGTGGCACTCAGTGCTTGGGGCTGCTGGGCATCGGGCACAGCTTGGACTTGGTGATCCAAGAGGTTTTTCCAGCTTCAGAGAGTCTAGGATTCTGTGATTTAACCTAAGACTTGGAAATCCATGGAGTATGAACCTTGCAACCTCCTTGTAATTCTGTTCTTTAGTTTGATAACTTCTCTTTTTCTAAGGAGTTTTTCTAATTAAGATCCAGCCTCTGGCTCCTTTAACTTCTACTTTCTTGTTGTATTAGGCATTCTTAATTTTATTGGATGTTTTCTAAATGTGCAGGTTGTGTCTAGCTGTAGCAGTGGATTAGAACAGCAGCAAGATCTAAATTGTTGGTTTAGTTCTAAAATAGTTTATAGACATTCTTCAAGGACAGAGAAGAGCTGCACTGCCTTGGTTTTGAGCAACAAACATAATCCACTCTGTCCTCAGGACTTCAACTGATGTGAATCCTGATATTTATCAGGTGTTTATGTTATTGCTCTCAAATGGGTTCTTTCCAAGACAAAGGAGTTATAACCTGGACAAGACCAGAGCTCCCCTGACCTGTCTCAAGTGGCAGCTGATTGTAGGGTCTGCAGAGGGAAACTGAAAAAATCTCTGAGGCACAGATCTGGGAGAATATCTGCCTGGAGGCTTCTGACTTCTGCTCTGAAAGGGGAGTGAATTATTAGACTCAAGCAAAGAGAGCTTGTGAAACACGGAATTGCAGAGCCATTAAAGATGTAAAAGATCTCCAAGATCATAAAGTCCGAATAGCACCATCCGCCTGATCACCACTAACCCATGTCCCTAGGTGCCATATCCAAAGTTTTTTGAACACTTCCAGAGATGGTGACACCACTACTGTCTTGGTCATCTGTGACAATGATTTACAACCCTTTCCAGGAAGAAATTCATCCTCATGTCCAACCTCAACCTCCCCTGGCACAGCTTGAGGCTGTTTCCTTTTGTTAAACAGGACTGGCCTGGGACTGAGCCCCGGAGTCACCACTGCTGACCAGCTGGGAAATAGAGCCAGAAAAACCTCTCAAAGCTTGGGTATATGTTCAGATTTGTCTTGAGTCACCATAAATGCTTTGAGTTCCACTTATATGAATTTTAATAATATTTTTTTGCCTATCCCTGGTGAATTTGCACTGAATGGACTCCATTGACAAATGTGTTCTTCCTTAGCTGTTGCATTGCTTTTGGTGGATACAAACAAGTTGTCCTCCCCTATAACTGCGTAGATATTTATGTCCCCTAAATGATTTGCTCTCCATGACTCTTCTATGCTTCTTCTGCTGTGCTGTTAATGTGTCTGCACTGCCCTTGGGATAAGGGAACAGAGCACACATTCCATAGAGACACTGAATCCCAAAGTGTTTTGGGTGGAAAGGGACCTTAAGCTTATCTCATTCCAATACCCGTGCTCTGGGCAAGGACACCTTCCACTGTCCCAGGTAGCTTCAACCTGGCCTTGGCTTAATGGAGTTTTGAAGAAATTGAGTTCCTCATTTATATGGAAATTCAGTTACATCTTAAAGAGCTGTGAAGTGCAGCAGTAGTAGTGTGTGTTCATGTATGGATGGAAAAGACCAAGAGAGCTTTTGGAAGATGCCCTCTTTATTTATCTTGTATTCAACTGTAATGAGCAATTACCTGATTTTTCTCTTGTTCACTACTTTATCTGTCTCATATAGAGGATGGTGGCTGCTTTTAAAATGTTACAAATTCACAAGCAATTAGGGCAAAGACATATCAATGAAAACAATTCATTTGTTTTCAAAATAAATGGGGTAAAAATGGGGGTAAAAATGAGTCACAGTGCAAAAATCACCAGAGAGTGGAAAGTGTTGAGAGCATGACTTTTGAATTATCTTCTCCAAACTATTATAAAATCTGATTTATTCCAACTGCTGAGTGTGGCAGGACTGTCTGCAAGTGGCAGCATTGCAAGCAAAACAAGCTTCTAAAAATGCTGATTTTAGTTGCACGCAGTAATTAGGAGAACAGTGAACTCTTGGGCAGAAAACAAAGCCTGGCACATCCATCATTTCACACCTCTATGGTGAGGTGCTAATGAGATTTGAACACTACACACGTCTGGATGTGGCCTCTGCACTCAGTCAGACAAACATTTCAGGAGTGTTTATTAAAGGAGTAACTGCAATATCAGTTACTCCTTTAATAATGCAGCTTTATGTTTATTGTGCTGTAGAGCAAACCTGCTTCTGCATGCAGAATCTTCCCTCTTGCTGCCTTTCCTGTCAGCAGGCCAACTTACCTGGTGCTGCTACACCACCAACCACCTGCTGTGGGCTGTGGAGCTGTTTTCTTAATTGCAACGAAATCATTTACACCAAATAATGCCACATTATAACAGCATAATTTAATTTGCAGCTGTTCATTATATTTCCATTACCCTTCAGCTCTGGCACCCTCCCAGGAAAGGACCCATGAGTAGCAGGTGAGACAGTTTCCTGGAGGAATAAAATTGCGCTCCATACAGCCCAGTGCTAGGTCTTTCCTGTGGCAGAATTCTGGTATAATTACATTTCTTGCATTTCACTTGTGTCATGCTGAAAAATAATAATAGTGAGGGTTTTCTTCCTAGACTTTCAAATCTAGATTACAGTCTCTTGCTATTCTAACTTAATCATGTTTTATTTTCAAAAATAAGGAGTATTAAAATGCATTACACATGTTGTTTATGTTTGAAGATTGGAGCTTTTATCTTAAAACCTGTATTAAATTGTGCACTACATTAATAGATGCCAAGGCTAGAGGAAATCCAGGCAGTCTCACAATTATTGTCTAATGAACACAGTAATGAAACTTGTGAGCATTTGGCTTTTTGTAGTATTTTGAATGTAATGTATATGGTTTAAGGCATTTACTCCATTGTGACTTAAGGTATTAGCAAGCAGAATACAGTTTATTAACCATTCTACTGTTTGTCTGGAAGTATTTATAGTAAACTTTTTATGATTAATCAAAATCAGACATTGTAAAAACAAAAATCTGAGTTATTGCCAAGCTCATAAATGTCAAGTGTACTGTTATGCAGGCTTTGTATTACTTCAGTTGCAACTTTAAGGAACATTTTAAGTGATTGGAAAAAGGAAGTTTATTAAAGGCTCAGCAGGTCTTCTCTGCACTCTGCTGTTATTCATGTAAATTGTTGCATCGTGTGATAGGGGAAAAACATGGCAGGAGAAATTTTTAATCAGGTTTTCTCTGTGCCTACCAATACCTTCAGGAAGAACTTAAAACACAGACCACTGTGTTTCCTCTGGCAAACAAATGCAAGATCTCAGAAGAGGGAAAGGTGAGTGCAAATCAGCCAGGGTGGCTTTAATTGCTGAAGTTTTCTTTGGGTCACAGCTTAGCAGACTTTGATGTTTATAAGAAAATTCAACACTCTCAACTCTTTGCCAGTGTCTATAGTTGGCTTTATCTCAGCCCAAGATACTGTGCTTGAGGCAAAGCTGATTCGCGTGCCTTTCTTGGGCAACACTATTACATCCCCTTAGCTGCCAACCTAGGGTAAAGTCCACCAGGAAAGTGAAATAATTTTGGTGCATGATCTGAACTTGGATTCTGGTCAGTAGGTGTTGGTTTACTGCTGGGGGGGACTCAAAAACAGCCACAGCAGGGAACCCTGGCTCTGCCTCAGCTTCTCCCTGGTTCATTTTAGTGTTTGATAAACGTGGGTGAGGGCTGGCATCTGCTTTGCAAACTGCTTTGACACTGGTGGTTAAAAATGTCATCAAATAAAAGGACATCAGTTTGTTGTTAGTATGAGCTTGACGAAGTGGTACAGGAAACAGCAGAAAGAAGGGAGCAAATGTTCCTCCATTTTTGTTGTAGTGACTTAAACAGGGATGATCAGTGATAGATATAGGATAGGGAAGTACTATAATAGCTCCTCTCTGGATGTTTCGAAGACATCTCAGAAACTCTGTAAACTCCAGTTGTCTGAGAACTGTGTACAGAGGATCCTCTTTTAGAGTCAAGTATGGGTTGATGAGCCCTTGAGGTTGGTTTTAGTCCAGCTGTTGCATGAAATAGAAAGTAAGGTAAAAAGGTAAGCTAAGACAGATAAGGAAGAAAGACGAAATATTTAGAATAAAGACAAAACTATAATATCATAAAATGTTTGGTGTTGGAAGGGGCCTTAAAGACCATCCAGTCCCACCTCCTGCCATGGGCAGGGACACCTTCCATTATTCCAAGCTGCTCCAAGCCCCAGTGTCCAACCTGGACACTTCCAGGGATCCAGGGGCAGCCACAGCTTCTCTGGGCACCCTGTGCCAGGGCCTGCCCACCTTCCAACTTCTCCCTAACATCCCATCTAATCTTACACTCTTTCACATGTTTGATGCCTATATTACTGTGTGTTATTTGGCTTTGGAAAGCTCCTGATGGTTTGTATTGGAGCATTAAGAAGTAATTTGCATTAACTGAGAAGCTTTATCACTGAGAGGTGCTGGTTAACGCTGAGAATTGTTTCCTCCTGGGCAGTGCAGGGAGCTCAAATTAGAGTAAGCAGGATACATGTAAAAAATACACAATTCAGAGCACTCTTTCCACTGATTAACCCATTAGGAAAAGCTTCTAATGGCTCAGGGAAGTGAAATGGCTATTTTACAGAGATTTTGCCTGTTGCAGAAAAATATCCAGCAAATGATATGTGCATTAGCTTCTGACACTGCCATGAGGGGTGTGCAAGTGATATCTGACTTTTGCACACCAGGGAACTCCTCCTACTCACAGCAGCTCCAGGGCCTCACCAAATGTGTGTCTGACAGAGAAAGCCTTGCCTCAACCAAGAGGCTTTCACCCTTTCTCAAGCACACACAGTGCACTGCTTACAAAGCAGCACTGCCTGAGACTTAAATCAAAACAGTCCTGAGGAAGAGATCTATTCCTGGGACACCACTTGGTTGTTTCTGTAATTGGTGAGTGCCCTCTGCAGCATTTGACTTGCCTTAGAGTGATGCTTAATCAGCAGTCAGGGATTTGATTGTGGTTTTCAACAGTGCCAGCCCACATCCAACTCAATGACCTGTACAATCATGATTTTAATCTCCAGATGGAAATATATGAACAGGTTTGGTTTTGGCCTGAAAGAAATAATATCTTCAAAATTTTGCCTTTTAAAGGTGATATTTGGAAGATTTAATTGCTACTTTGAAATGAAATCATAGAATGGTTGAGGTTGGAAGGGATCTTAAATATCACCTAGTTCCAAATTCCCCTGCCAAGGCCACAGCTCCAGCCCTTCCCTCTCTGATTTCAGCTCCTACAGGGAAATACACCTCAGCTGAATTGTGCTTGGTACTTCTCTTGTGGTAAGAGGCTTTGAAATGGATGACTGGACCCACATTGTGACAAAATGGGACCATTTGGCTTTCAGTCCCTCAGAAAGTCTGCAACATTTCAGCATCTGCTTTTATGAAAATTGACCTCAGCTTCTCTGTGGGGTTGGACAGGTGATGTCACACCTAACCCAAGCTGGCTGCCAGGTCCCTCCTGCTTCTTCCCTGTAGTGCTGCTCAGCACAGCCAAATTAGTCACAAAACAAGGAACAACTGGGATACAGAACTGGAGAAAATGGCTCTGGTTGTCTGAGGTGCTCTGCAATATTTGTCATCTGTGGATAAGCAGCAATCAGCAAAACTCACAATAAGCTGTAAGTGCTCTAAATGTCATAATGAGCTCAGGCACTGAAATCTGAATGCCATTTCTGTTGCCCTTTGATAATAATTTGTGATTGCCACTCAAGGAGGCAATCATGTATCCAGCACAGCTAAAAATTAGATGTATAACCCTGGCTTTCCATTACAGCCTGAGCTGCTGTGAAGTGCACTAAAAGCATCTTTGACTGCATTTGTGTTCACGTCTTACATCCATGTCATGTACTGCAAGAGAAGGGAACCTTAAATAACAATTTATTTGGAGAAAAGGGGTATAGATTACAGGTATTCTTTGCAGAACACTACACATACTGTTCTAGCTCATAAAATATATGCTAGGATGCTAACAACATCTGGTCCCTTTCCTGCCCCTTCTCATATGTTTAGAAGATCCTGCTAATCCATCTCTTTTATGTTAATTACCTTTTTAGGAGTTGTTTTGTTCTTGTTTTTTTCTTCTTCCTTTTTTACTTTTTTTATTGCTGTCTGTTGAAGTGTTTTGATTTAATTTTCAGACTGTAACACCTTTTGTGTATCTTCTGCCTCTAGACAGAAAATTTTTTAATATTTTCTTATCTTCAAAATTTCATGAAAGGTTGCCAAGCTGTGAGACTCCTCTTCATTGCTTTTTCTCCTTATGTTTAAATGCCAGTTTAATCACAAATGTATTGTAAAACTGTGTTTAATGTATTGTAAAGCCCTTTTTGATAGTGCTGTACTTCAGTACCTGTTTTGATGTATTTGGTACTGTGTAAGGCTGTGCTCAGTATTACAGAATGAGGAAGCTGTGAACAGGAAGAGAGTGCCCAAGCAACAGCAGAAAACTGCTGGCAAGGCTAAGGCAGCTCCAGAGAGAACTACCTGCAATGAATGTGGGATTGTGTCACTGCTCTGGTGCCTCTCTGAGAGGTCAGTGTGGGCATCTGTCCCCCGTGTCAGTCCCTGGCAGGGCAGAGGCTGGATGTGGCCTTTGGCACTCTGGTTCATCTGAAGGATACAAGGAAATAAATCTTACTTGATGCTGAAATGCTCCCAGGGAGTGAGAAAGGTGATTCTGAATTCCTGAGTTTGATGGAGTTCCTCTCTGGGAAGGAGGGCAGACAGCTGAGCATTTCCTCTGTTGATAGCAGTGCAGATCTGTGCCCCATGCCCTGACATGTGTCAGAAAAATGTCCCAATAAGATTTGGAGAGCCTGGGCACATGAGCTGGACTCCAGAGGAGTGACACCTCTACTGCTTGCATTTGAATGAGAAGGCTTGGTAGATCATTCAAATTATTTCAAAAGTCCACTCCTATCTTTGAAATAACATCTTTGCTCACCATATTTGCCAGTTGCTCATTTTTAGCAGGACTGGGTTAAGATATTTTAATCACAGATTTTTGCTTAAAACGCAGTGACTGCACCACATATTCAGCAAAAAGAAATTCTGTGTGAAAATAAGACACTAATCTTTGAGACAGAAATTTCTTCCCACTTCCTGCATGGAGCAAACTTCACTTCACACTTTCTGGATTTTGCAAACAGCCTTAGAAAAAACACCTGTGTTCAGCAAAGGTGTATAAAACGTGCATCAAATCTTGTAATTATAATTCATGTACATCTGAGTATTTTCTGTAGTTTCTCTTAAATATGTTGTATACATTTCCCAAAAATTGAGACATGGTTCAGCAAGCCAGATAAATGTAGAAATATACAGCTTGGGTACTAAATATGATCATTTGCTAATGAACTTTGTGGGCTTTTCTGCCACCAAACCTCCAGAGAGACTGAATAAAGTGATTCGGTCTGGTACTGGAATAAAAGGATTCTGCAGTCAGGAACTCCTGAAAGTGAGCTTGGAACTTTGTTTGTCCAGAGGCTTGGAAGAGATGAAATTCACAGGAAGGTACACCAAGTATCTTTTATTAGACCAAGTGATGCATTGCAGCTGGAAAAAGTAGATGAGGTTTGGGTCATGCTATGTCCTCAACAGATAAAACACGGGCCAACCTCAAAAAAAAAAGAAAAATAATGATAGAAAAGGTTAACTAACTCTTGGAATAGATGGAAACTGTAATCAGGGGAAGAGATAATGAGCTGTCTCTGAGTAAAGTGGAATAGAGAGGTGTAATTAGGGGTTAAAGAGAGAAGTTTGTACTATTAGAAATCTTAGTCAATGTTAATCAGATTTTCAAATAATGTGTTTCCTTATGGAAAAAATAATTTAAAAAACCTCAACCTCTGGAAGAGTTTCTAGGAATGAGGAATCAAAGTGTGAGAGAAATAGCCCCTAGCACACTTACCATATCCCTTGGATTGGAAATACTGAAGGAGTTACAGCAGATACTCAAATATTTGTCTTTCATATGCCATACAAATGTACCTTTTATGTACTTTAAAAGGGTTATTAACTTAATCTATTGTTTTAAAGAAAATGTGCTGTGAGACTCAGGATTACAAGGAGCATCCATCCTGGAAGAAAATATTACTGAGGAAAAAAGAATTTTATAGTAACAGCAACTATTTGCTTTTTTTTCCTCAATACTGCCAAGCTACATAATAACACTGGGTCTTCCTGGCACAGTGCGCCTGCGAAGGAGAGGGGAAGCAAAGCAAGGACACCTTCCACCATCCCAGGTTGCTCCAAGCCCCATCCAACCTGGCCTTGGACACTTCCAGGGATCCAGAGGCAGCCACAGCTTCTCTGGGCACCCTGTGCCAGGGCCTGCCCACCCTCCCAGGGAAGAATTTCTTCCCAATATCCCATCCATCCCTGCCCTCTGGCAGTGGGAAGCCATTCCCTGTGTCCTGCCCCTCCATCCTTTGTCCCCAGTCCCTCTCCAGCTCTCCTGGAGCTCCTTTAGGTTCTGGCAGTGGCTCTGAGGTCTCCCTGGATCCTTCTCTTCTCCAGGTGAACACCCCCAGCTCTCCCAGCCTGGCTCCAGAGCAGAGGGGCTCCAGCCCTGGAAGCAGCTCCATGTCTCTGTTGTGATCCAGCCCCACCAGTGCTTGTTTCCACCTTGCAACCAGTTTTGACAAATCACTTCAATTTGGAATTGATTAATCTGGGCTTGGGGTTGGATTGATTACTGACTGTGAGGCTGCTGCACAGCTCAAGATCAGTCCCAAGTACAGCTTGATAGAGTTCATGGTTGAGAGGGGTTTACCCCAAAAGACTTAATTCTTTCACCACAGCAAGTAATGGCTGGTAAGTAAAGATCATGATTTACAGTGCATGGTCCAATAGTCTCAATGGTCTCAAGATCCACCAGGAGAGGGTCAGTTTGGAGGGTTTTACCCCAAAAGACTTAATTCTTTCACCACAGCAAGTAATACATGGTTAGTAAGTAAAAATTATGATTTACAGTGCACTGTCCAATATTCTCAATGATCTCAAGGTGCACCAGGAGAGGGTCAGTTTGGATATTAGGCAAAATTTCTTCACTGAAAAAGTGAAAAAAAAACCCTAACTAAAAAATCATCAAACCAATAATCTCTCAGAATTTTTATCAATCATCCTGTCATCAGCATTTAGTTTCATTTAGTTTTTCACTGTGGAATCCTTTCCTCCTTCCCTCTTAGAATTTAAATTAATTTGTCTCTACAGAAAGTAGCCTTTTTTACCTTCTGTTTTCTCCCATTAGAATAACTATAGCAGTCATAGGAATTTTCTTTTATTTGGTTTGATGTAATTGTGCTGGAGGCTGGAGTTATGTATTACCAAATACATAGTTGGAATCAAGAGGAGAATAAGACTGAGATATATTAGGAAGAGTTAAGTGTGTTTTCACTGTTGGTCTCAAATTCAGGCCTCTGTCTGGAACACTCTAGTAACTGGTGCTCTAAAATATCTGGATGTCATAGAGATCCTTAATGTTTTGCTTTCTTTTCCAATTTTCTTCTTTCCAGTCTGGATTTGAATCTACAGTGAACGGCTCAATGGTGTAATTGAAATAAACTATTAAAATGTCACTGTGTCTTCTGTTTATGGAAACTTTTACATTTATAGCTGTCCTACAGCTACAAGGGTGAATGATACTTTTGTAATGAATTTTAAGATGCAGAGCTCATTTTAGTGTGTCCTCATCATCCTAGAAATCCATTTAAATCATTACAATCTTGACATTTTTGTGTAAGGTCTGTATCCTATAAACTGTTAATGAAACATCTAAGGACTGGTATATATAAACTGGAGATTTAACTGGACTTTAAGATCTTTTGATTAAAAATACATGTCAGGATGAAATATTAATAGATTTGTGTATATCCTGGTGATCAGATTGGCTGAGTGTCCAGAGAAGCTCTTGGATAATGTTTGTGTGGTAGATGCTCATCACATCTGAAAATTAAAGCCCAGCATCAGCAAAATACACAAGAACAACAACAGTGAAGTGTTAATGCAGGAGAATGGGGCAGTTTGCAGTATCATGGAATGTATTTCCATGAAATAATAAGCTAGACTTATTCTCTGGCTGTTCTTTCCAGCTTATCCCTCTAATGTTCTCATTAATTGATTTTGTTATTTAGTTATTGTTCTGGCGATGAAGGAATACTTGACAGTGCTATTAAGGGACCACTGTCCTGGGTGGACCCTCATGCTGAGAACATCTGGCTCAGCTTGAGTTTTATTTGTATTTTCCCATAGCCCAAATTATTGTAGGAAGATCAAAAATAGTGGAAAGCAAAACCTCTGTACTGGAAGACTCATAGATGAAACAGAAAAACCCCTGAGCCTGCTGTAGATATTTGAGAATAATTACACTTGACTGAGGAGGAGAAGGGATTGAGGGGAGAAAGTAATAGGGTGTAGGAGATCCAAATATTTTGGTCCATTTTATAAATATTTGTGTCTATAACATGCATGTTTTTGCCAGTTTTCCTCCAGTACGTGTTTGTACATATACCCAATGTAGAATGGGTTATATTTCAAACTGGGAAGCTGTGAACATGTGTAGGACCTAAGGGAAGGGCTGGATCTATGCCAGGAGGGTTTAGGTTGGAGATCAGGGCAAGGTTCTTCCCCCAGAGGGTGCTGGCACTGCCCAGGCTCCCCAGGGAATGGGCATGGCCACGAGGCTCCCAGAGCTCCAGGAGGGATTGGACAGTGCTGCCAGGGATGCACAGGGTGGGATTGTTGGGGTGTCAGTGAAGGGACTGGAGCTGGACAATTGAGCCCTGTGGGTCCCTTCCAGCTCAGGATATTCCATGATTCTCTAATTCCATGGGAGTTCATAACACACAAAGTACTCAATTCTCCCTTTTTCTCCTCCAAGTAATTTCCTTGGTATTAGACAATTCCATTGTGTGCAGGGACTGTGGATCCTCCTTCACTCATTATTTCAGTCCCTCTCTTCCTGGCTGGAGTTCTCCTGACTGTGCTGGTTCAGCACAGCCTGTCTCTAGAGCTCAGAATGCACCAGGTAGTAAAGCCAAGTTCACACCCACTCTTCCAAGCCTTCTGGCCACCCTCCCTGCTCTGTGTCTCTGTCTCTGACAACCAGGCTGTGCATGTTTTTTCATTATTTCTTTTCTTCTCTCTCCCAGCATTTCCTGACAGAAAGTCCTGATATGAAACAAAAGGGAGAAATGCCCAGAGCTGGCAGGATGTGAAAGCTTGCAGGTACATGTACACCTGGGATTTTTAGAAGACAGATGACCACCACTACCTCCCCAATAACACAGTACTGCTCTCGTATCCAAAGCTAGATAACACTGAATATTTAATATATAATGAAGGTTTTCTGTTCTTATTAATCTTTTGGAAGCTCTGCTAATTTGTTGAGTTGAGGGTGAATATTCTTTCTTGAATATTTCTTTCTTGAATGAAATTTGATCTTACAGTAAGAAGAACATGGGAGTCGATGAAAAGAATTTAAAAGGAGTTAAAAGGTGGTAAACTGGAAGTCTAAGAACAGACAACCTTCCTTATATATATTCACTCACATATATATATTATATAATTATATTATATATAATCTCACTTTGGATATGAGAGCAGTACTTGTTTTCTGGGGAAGGTGGTGGTGGTCTGTCTATAAAAAAATTTTTGGTGGCAATTTAATCTTACAGAAAATCTTCCTCTAGAAGCAGCTGAAGTCATGAAATGTTTAAAGTGTAAATAATTCCATGGTCTGAGGACTGGACAGTATGGCATTGTGGAACTAACAGCCCAGAAAATGCTCACCGCTTTCTCTCTTTCCTTTTGGTCTGTGCAGAAAACAAAGATAGAATTTTCCTTATTTGTTGGAAGTGGAGGCAAATCCCTTTGCTTTTTCTCCTGAGTATCACACTGGCTGTGCTATACATGTTTAAAATGTATATTGCACTTATCCTTTTAAAAAAAAGACAAAACCCCCCTATATAATTTCTGTTTGTTCTTGAGCACAGGAGGTTTGTTTATAAGAGGACTGGCTTTGTGATATTATTCTCCATAGGCATTAAGCAGAAATAAGTCCAGATAATGAGTAGCCATAAAATAATGCATAACAGTATGAAAACTGTGTCTGGTTTTCCTTAATCCAATCCAAATTTGCCTGCAATGCTTTGCATTTGCAGTCAGAGGTTTGCTGACATAGTCTGGGTAAGTAGTTATCTGTGGCCATCAGTTATCTGTTCAGCACAACCAAAACACTCTTGGAGAAGCAATGAGATGAAACTTCAGGTCAGAAGGCAGGCTAAGATTATAGAACCTATACAGAAATGCAAAAATAGAAGAGTGAAATAATTGAACCCAAACAATGGCCTTGTAAGATTTCCAAGATTGAGATAAGGACTCTACTGAAGTGGTGGCAGGAGGGGACGTTTTTTACAATTGCCCCCAGACTGGGTGCATGTTTTTGTCTACAGCCAGAAAGACATCATGAGTTTCACAAGGGCAGTCTGCAGAGCTAAATAATGGAGACACTTGTTGTAAGAATGCCATTGTATTGTGTGCCCCTGTATCCCTGGAAGTGTCCACAGTCAGACTAGACAGGGCTTGGAGCAGCCTGGGATAGTGAAAGGGGTCCCTGCCCATGGTAGGGGTGGCACTGGATGGGCTTCAATGTCCCTCCAAACCCAAACCATCCTGGGATTCTGTGATTCTGAAAAAGCCAGAGCTTAGTCTCTGTTCTTTAGAAAACACAGAATTCAGAATTTGGTNTGGAGATCAGGGCAAGGTTCTTCCCCCAGAGGGTGCTGGCACTGCCCAGGCTCCCCAGGGAATGGGCATGGCCACGAGGCTCCCAGAGCTCCAGGAGGGATTGGACAGTGCTGCCAGGGATGCACAGGGTGGGATTGTTGGGGTGTCAGTGAAGGGACTGGAGCTGGACAATTGAGCCCTGTGGGTCCCTTCCAGCTCAGGATATTCCATGATTCTCTAATTCCATGGGAGTTCATAACACACAAAGTACTCAATTCTCCCTTTTTCTCCTCCAAGTAATTTCCTTGGTATTAGACAATTCCATTGTGTGCAGGGACTGTGGATCCTCCTTCACTCATTATTTCAGTCCCTCTCTTCCTGGCTGGAGTTCTCCTGACTGTGCTGGTTCAGCACAGCCTGTCTCTAGAGCTCAGAATGCACCAGGTAGTAAAGCCAAGTTCACACCCACTCTTCCAAGCCTTCTGGCCACCCTCCCTGCTCTGTGTCTCTGTCTCTGACAACCAGGCTGTGCATGTTTTTTCATTATTTCTTTTCTTCTCTCTCCCAGCATTTCCTGACAGAAAGTCCTGATATGAAACAAAAGGGAGAAATGCCCAGAGCTGGCAGGATGTGAAAGCTTGCAGGTACATGTACACCTGGGATTTTTAGAAGACAGATGACCACCACTACCTCCCCAATAACACAGTACTGCTCTCGTATCCAAAGCTAGATAACACTGAATATTTAATATATAATGAAGGTTTTCTGTTCTTATTAATCTTTTGGAAGCTCTGCTAATTTGTTGAGTTGAGGGTGAATATTCTTTCTTGAATATTTCTTTCTTGAATGAAATTTGATCTTACAGTAAGAAGAACATGGGAGTCGATGAAAAGAATTTAAAAGGAGTTAAAAGGTGGTAAACTGGAAGTCTAAGAACAGACAACCTTCCTTATATATATTCACTCACATATATATATTATATAATTATATTATATATAATCTCACTTTGGATATGAGAGCAGTACTTGTTTTCTGGGGAAGGTGGTGGTGGTCTGTCTATAAAAAAATTTTTGGTGGCAATTTAATCTTACAGAAAATCTTCCTCTAGAAGCAGCTGAAGTCATGAAATGTTTAAAGTGTAAATAATTCCATGGTCTGAGGACTGGACAGTATGGCATTGTGGAACTAACAGCCCAGAAAATGCTCACCGCTTTCTCTCTTTCCTTTTGGTCTGTGCAGAAAACAAAGATAGAATTTTCCTTATTTGTTGGAAGTGGAGGCAAATCCCTTTGCTTTTTCTCCTGAGTATCACACTGGCTGTGCTATACATGTTTAAAATGTATATTGCACTTATCCTTTTAAAAAAAAGACAAAACCCCCCTATATAATTTCTGTTTGTTCTTGAGCACAGGAGGTTTGTTTATAAGAGGACTGGCTTTGTGATATTATTCTCCATAGGCATTAAGCAGAAATAAGTCCAGATAATGAGTAGCCATAAAATAATGCATAACAGTATGAAAACTGTGTCTGGTTTTCCTTAATCCAATCCAAATTTGCCTGCAATGCTTTGCATTTGCAGTCAGAGGTTTGCTGACATAGTCTGGGTAAGTAGTTATCTGTGGCCATCAGTTATCTGTTCAGCACAACCAAAACACTCTTGGAGAAGCAATGAGATGAAACTTCAGGTCAGAAGGCAGGCTAAGATTATAGAACCTATACAGAAATGCAAAAATAGAAGAGTGAAATAATTGAACCCAAACAATGGCCTTGTAAGATTTCCAAGATTGAGATAAGGACTCTACTGAAGTGGTGGCAGGAGGGGACGTTTTTTACAATTGCCCCCAGACTGGGTGCATGTTTTTGTCTACAGCCAGAAAGACATCATGAGTTTCACAAGGGCAGTCTGCAGAGCTAAATAATGGAGACACTTGTTGTAAGAATGCCATTGTATTGTGTGCCCCTGTATCCCTGGAAGTGTCCACAGTCAGACTAGACAGGGCTTGGAGCAGCCTGGGATAGTGAAAGGGGTCCCTGCCCATGGTAGGGGTGGCACTGGATGGGCTTCAATGTCCCTCCAAACCCAAACCATCCTGGGATTCTGTGATTCTGAAAAAGCCAGAGCTTAGTCTCTGTTCTTTAGAAAACACAGAATTCAGAATTTGGTTACAGTGGCATCCTGCAGGACCTCTCTCTTACTGGAAACTCATTTTTCCTTAGATTTTTGCGTATGTAAATTTTTAAAATATCCTACTGAATGCAAATGAATGACACAAACCTTCTTCCATGGAAAGTTGGTTAAATAATTATATATAATAAATAGATTTTGTTTTTACTTTGGCTAAAAGCACTGCATTTATTTTTGTTCTGAGAGCATTTAACCCTTCTTCTTGATGCTCTGCAAGGGTCAGACTGACAGGATGCTTGTTTTCGTCTTTAGAGCTCTTTGTAAAACATTCCAAAATGTACACAAATTTTCTTTTACTTTGGCTATTTATTTAAGTGTCAGAACTTAAAAAAGCAAACATTAATATTTACAGGCACTCTTCAAAGTCATAGCCTGGATTTCCATGTGATTCCCTGTTTCAGCAGGTCCCACCCAGCAGCTCACAGAGGCTGGAGAAGAGCTTTCCATCCTGTGTTTGCCCTCGGCTCTACTGCTGAGCCCAAGACCAAGGAAGCTCCTTTAACTGCAGGCATTCTTTCTTTTCTCCACTATTTTAGCTCCCTGTAGTAGCTGTTTTTGTCCAGTGAGCCACATGTGTTCTTTGAAAAACCTGATTTTCCAGCTGTTCTGCCAGTTTTAATGGCTCTGTTTTTGTTAAATGTGGCCCTGTTGTTCCAAATTCAGTCCAGAAACATAAATTTACGAGAGAATTTGGGGTTGCTGCAGGGCACAGAACTTTCCTTCTTCTGAAAACATAAAAAAAAAAAAAAAAAAAAAAAAAACAATTTCCTTGGAAAAAG
>VXBI01013453.1:263-50172 GCA_013397375.1 Toxostoma redivivum | reverse complement strand
AAAAAAAAAAAAAAAGAAGATCATATTCCTTGGTAAAATGGTTTTTTTTCTCCTCTTCATTCTTTCTCAGCTTTTTTTTTTTTTTCATTCCCAGCACTATCTGTGTGTTCAGAATTCCCAGTGCCTGTGTGAGGGTGGTTATTCCTGTGCACAGGCAAGTACAGCTGCATGTTCTCGGTAAGCTGCTGCAGCAGCACACTAATGTATCCTAGCATAGGATACTCTTCTAGGATACAACATTCCTGGCTTGAATTGTAGGGTAGGAAAAAACAGGAAAAAAATACTTAGACATTTTGAATAATTGTGTGGGAAAAATGAAGTATTGCTAGAGTGCTGCCCAAAAAGCAGTATGAGAATTAAAAATTGTTACCTTTCCCTGGAGCTTGAGTGATGTTTAAATTCTTCTCCAGACTTATGTGCACCGCTGGTTCATTTTGCTGGAGAAAGTGAGCAGAAATGGATTTTAATGAGACATTTCTCTTGGTATGAGTTTGGCAGTTCTAGTCCTGGAAGAAGAGTCAAACATGCATGTGCAAATATATGTTCAAAAAGCTAATGAAAACCTACATCTGTTGGGAAAAGGCTGCTCTGACACAAAAGACGCATTGGTTAGTAGGATTTAAAGGAAATGGGCACTTCCCAAGTCATTGGAACCTAAGGGAGGGCTGGAAAGGAAGCTGGGGGGGCAGTGGGAGGAAGAAGAAGGAGATTTGTACCTGAGAGTGCAGGGATATCTCTGAGAGGAGAGCTGAGGGAGCATGGCTTGTGTCCTGCTGCAGCCTGGACAACAGGTACTGACAACAGAAACAGAGCCTTGGATGAGAGCACCAGAACTGGGGGATGTGCTTTTGGTTTGGCTGATAAAATTGGGAAGGGGGAATTGCCTTAAGAAAAAGAAAACTTAAGGAAAGCTTTCTGGCACAGAAAGTCTTCCTGCTTCCCTCAAGCCCTGCAGAGGAATGTGAATTCTGGGAGAATGGAGGAGGTCAGCATCACTGGAGGCTGTTGGGGTTTGCTTGGGTAGGGTGGCACCCTGGTCCCTGTCCTGTTTGTCCCTCAGGGATGACATGGGGCTGGGCCAGCAGGTTAGACACTGGCTGACTACCATGAGCACAAGAGAACTGCCCAGTGGAAACCACTGGCACAAGAAACCTGCTCAGCAAGGGGAGGTAGCAGTGAAATCCTTTAAATACAAAGGCACTGATACCCAGCTCAAACAGTGAGGAAAGGAAAACTGGTACTGAAAACATTAAAGTTCATAGACTGAAAGTTCACACAGTGTTATTTCCAGTTTTTAAACAATATCCATTCTCACCACCCACACATTCAGCAGAACATTGTCTCTAACAGAGAGAACTTTACACACAGGGAAAAACAGTCTTTGAGAAGGCAAAAAGATAGGTAAGGATACCTATACCGTTCTGGGTAAGGATAAGGAGAAAAGGATGTTTCAGCATATTGCGAATCACTTTAAAAAAATCTTCTCTGGAGCAGAACTGCTTCTCCTCACAAGAGGGAGGGGATGATTTCCTTTGGAGCATTGCCTTGTTGTTGCAGATTCATTGATTCCTGTCTGATGGATACTGGGTTGGTTAGGTTTTGTTTGGTTTCCTTAATTTCTCCACAGCATAGTTTTTCAGCTCAAGTTTTCTTTAAACCCAGCAAATGTGGCCAGTATTTTCAAGTGATTCTGCATCTCAGAGTTCACTTTTCAAAACTGAGGAGAAAATGTTGTGCTTTGTGTGTTGTGCTTATCAGAGAAGCTGTGCCCTCTCTGCTCCTCCTGGGGACTGAGAGCAGAGCTTGAAACTCTTCTAATTTAATTCTCTATAGATTATGGCCATCTATCATTATTCCATCAAGCAAACTCTCTTGTCTGATAAAAGGGAATGTAGTAACATTTGTATTTATGGTCTTGTTCAAAGGAGTGATGTGAGGTTAATTGGAAGGTTAATTAGGAGAGGTTTAATCTAAAGGCAATAAGTCTAATCTCCATTCTCAGATTCACAAGAGAGCTATTTTCACTCAGCTTTTCCAATAACTTCAACATTCCTTAGAGATAAACATCTCTGACACAGCAAGCAACTCCATTTACTTCAAGGTGGTTCTCAGGAATACTCACCTGGAAATAGAGTAAAGGGCTTGTAGGTGCTCTGGCTGTGCAGTGCCAGCCACACAAATTCTTTTTCCATGTCATCATGGAAAATCAAAAACTTGAAGCATTGGAGTCAAGTGAGGCTTCCTGACAGGACAGCTGTAGGGAGTGGTGCTTATCTTGCCTTTTTGGCAACTATAAAACAATTCCCAAGGTCAGCAACAATGTCATTGTCAGGGACTCTACATTTTGTTTATCAATAAGCATGAGAAAGATGAATTGCTTTTAAGATCTACAGCCAATCAGTGCTGTAAGTGGAACAGTCAATGCCTGAAAGAATTGCATGTCCTTGTCCTTAGCTGAGCTTCACAGAGCCCACCTGCCCTCTGCACCTGGCTATTTCTGCAGTCAGAGATTAGGTAATAGAATGGTTCCTATTAGGCCAGAGTCATAAATATAATTTAAATAGACAGGGAAAATAGAGAACCTCATGTAGCTGAATAGCTGCTCCCTTCTGCAGGGCTGAGTCTTGAAGCAGTGTGGTAGGGATGGGTCCAGGGAGCTCCCTCCTAAACTTGTTTTTGGCCCTGCCACTTCACCAAGGTAGAATTAACCTGGCATTAAGACAGGGACAGGAGCCAACTCATCTCAATATTTCCCTTCCCTGTTCTTTGTGAGGACTACAGTTGGAAAGGAAAGATGGAGAGAGAAAAGTAAGCTCTGGAAATGTGTGAAAGGACCAAGAAGGTCTTGGTTGATTTGTTTGTTGTGTAGCACTAAAAAGAAAAGAGCCTTCTCACACTTTAGGTTGTAAATCCCAGCAGTCCGAGTGCCATGGGAGGAGTCACCCGAGTGCTGAGGAGGAGGAGCAGGGAGATGACATTTTATTTCAAGCATGTGACTCTGCTGCAGATGCCTAAAGCAGGGTAAGAAGATGAAAAGGTGCTACTGAGGGCTCTTAAGTCTTCAGCAGGATTCTCTAAGAGTCCAATTAAAGACAAATAGAGCACTCCAGGAAGTCAGCTGATGGAGGCAAGAAGAAGAAGTTGTTTTTGAAGTGTACCTTCTATCTTCCACAATAGAGTATTAATTATCTTTTAGTCTTTTAGTTTCAGGAAAAAAAATTCTAAAAGTATTTCACTGTAGACAATGTTCTACAGGCAAGAGCTTCAACTGCAGTCTGAAAAATTTCCTTATTAAAATTATTTGAAAAATCCTTATCCATGTTTTACGCTTCAGGATTGAACAATTGCCCTTTCCACCCTTCTCTCTTTTTACATACTTCCTTCCTGTCATCCTGATCTTCATTTTTGCCTTAATTTATATCAGCATTAGGGCTTTTCACACTTTCCCTTTTTGTGTTCATACTTAGCAGTTGTATTTATAGCTTTAATTTCTATCTCCTCTTAAAATTCAACAAGATAGGATGTTTTAGAAGCTTGTTTCTCAGGTCAGGAGGGAGGTATCTGGTATTGGTGCCTGACAGCTTGGGAAAGTGTTAATCTGTATTGATGTTTGCTCTGCAGAAGCCGAGTAAGCCTGTGGCCTGTCAGGTGAAGTACCATGGGAAGTGTCAAGTGTGTGAGGAAAGTGCTCGAAGATGCCTCTCCTCATTACAGCAGAAGGGCTGGCACTTGTCTCTTCTAATTAATCAGAAGCTCATTGGTGAGGGAATGCCCTTCGTACTCTTCCTCCAGGTGAGACTGGAACCCCTCCAAAATCCAAGTCAGGCAGGTCCTGTTCTGTGTCTCAGCCCAGGTGAGCTCCTGGCTGCCAGAGGCTACAACCCCTCACACCTCGTCCCCTGCTCTCACTCAGCCCTCTCTTCTGCAGCCCCTCTTGGTGTGTGGTAGGGATTATCCCACGCCTTTCCAAGCTGAGGGCAGAAGCACAGACTGTTTTCTCCCAAGAGGTAAAACCAGTGCCTTCCTCTTTCTTCACACTCTGCCCTGGAATACATCAGCGACCTGCATCAGGCGCTGGAGGTGAGGGTCACACTCCTGCAATGTCACAAGTGCCATCTGGATGCTGTGGCAGGAATAAAAGAACACTTCAGTGCAGAAGCAACATCTCCAGGGGTTCTGGAGTAGCAGCTGCCTTGTTTTGCATCAGCTGATGCAGTCCCATAGAGGCCTTTCTGAGACATGTCTGAAACCAGGAGCCCAGACAGCTTGGAAAAACAGCCTGAAATCTTATCCTCTTTAGGTAGAAGAGAGTGGTCCTTCCTAGCTCCCAGTAAGACTGTGCTGATTTTAGCATGCCTATTGTTTCCCCTTTCCCTGGAGATCAGATCCTGGCCAGCCTGGTAGCCTAGCACCAGCACTGCCAGCAGTGTCAAACCCAGGGATGGTCCAGCCCTTTTATCCATGAAAAATCTCCTGTTCTTGCTAGGGTTGGTCTTCTACTTACTTGTTGCATCCCCACCCCTGTTAGAGAACTTGCCTCCATAGTAAGTTAATGAATGGTATTTTGATGATGGCCTAAACCATCTTTTCTAGATTAAGGAGAAAAGGAGATTTCCCCCTGCCACCCTTCTTTCCCAACTGCACAGATATCCAGACAAAAAGACAGTTGCTTGGTCAGCTCCAGGTTAAATGTGGGTGGTGATCTACACAGGAATCTCTGGCCCTTTAGTTGGAACTGGATTTGTCCTTTTCTGGTGGCTCCTTTCCCTTATTTTTGCAGGCCCAGATGTTTCTCAGAGAGCAGGACCTTCCCTCTTTTCATCTGGACCTGTCATATCCATACCTAAGGCAGGGAGCTGCATAGCAGTTTCAGAGGAAATATTCATCCGACTCCAGCTGTTCATGCTGGGCCAAAATGTTTGAGGGGGGAGTTCACTGCTGGGTCAGCTCCAGACACTGGGGTGACCATGGCCTTGGTGACATGTGGCAATGGGAATTCCCTTGTGGCATGGGATTCTCCTTGGGCTGGGGCACAAAACCCATCCACCTACAACACTACAAACAAAAGGTTTAATTATGAGAGGAATTGTGAGGAGAAAAGTGAGGTGGCCACAGCAAAGATCATTTGGGAATGTCCAGCTACTGCCACCACCAGTGAAAGTGCACAGCAAGGCTTGGAATGTGCTGACGTGCAGCTTGGAGCATCCGTGCTCCAGCACAAAATAATGGGGAGCAGAGCACGACCTCGGAGAGGAAGGAGAGTTTTGGAGAGTGGTAGAGTGAACTGGGCAGCCAGAGCAGGTGGAAGCCCTGTCCTACAGGTTGGAGGTGTAAACAAGCTGTTTGTTATCACTTTGTGATGAGGCACAGCACTCCACATTTTTGCTTTTAATTTAGCTCCAATGCCTGAAGTCTTAGAGCAGTACTTTGAGATTGTTTTTGTTTAGAAGGTGAGAGTTTTAAAAAGCACTTGATTCTGAATATCCACATCTCTCTGCCCTCTCAGACATCATGACATACTGAGGTTCCTAACTGGTTTTTTTCTTGTACATTTAACTTCAGATGTGAGTTTTGTTTGTGAGTAATAGTAAAAAAATGACCCCACATGCAGAAATCTTTGTGGTAACTGCAATAAAAGTGAAAGAACACATTTCAAGGATCAACAGCCTCTCCAAATTCTCCTTTTATAACAGACATAACAGCAGAGTAATCATCATTAGAACAGTAATTTTGTTCCAGCAACCCTTAAACTCCTACTGTGCCACTGTATTGTCAGTCTCTGTGCTGGGCTGATGAAAGAAGAGGGTGATTCTATTAACTAAGTTTCAGAATAACTGAAGGCCTTTTAAAATACAAATTTTGCTTTGATATAGGAATTTCAAAGGTCAATGGAAGCTTCAAAGTAGGCACTGGGAATGCAAAGATAGCAGGATTGAGTTCTTAGTGGTGAGCAGCTCCTGACTTTAGATTGTTTCCTGTGAAGATACTGGTTCCTTCTTTTCACACCAAAAATATGTCAAAACAAGAAATTTAATTTGTTTCGTTCTCTTGGATGCCATATGTAGCTGTCGTTTTCATGATTTAATGTATAAACATGAGAAGGCATCTTTGCCATGAAATTCTATTAGCAAACACTGCCTTTCTTCTAAGTACTCCTGTGAAAATTGACTGTATCTTTGGAAACCAGAATGACAGAGACTGTGTTACACACAGACCCTTCTGAAATGCCTTTGATCTTGTAAAATTTCTGTGAGCTGTGAGATACTGTCCTGTAAAGGTGGAAAACTGAGGAATGAAAAGGAAACTGCAGAAATTAAAAACTTCTGCGTTGCTACGGATTCTAGAAACTTAGATCCCTGGCAGGCTACTTGTCCTGCAAGCACTGTTCCTTCACACCCCTTTTGATGCAGACATTCGTGCAATTGTAGAAAAGCAGTACCCACAAAGAGGTTTTCTAAGTCATCTCCATGCAAGATCTGTTCATCTGATTTTATTCTTGAGAGGAAGATGGAAATCCCATAATCTGCCCAGCATATCTGGTTTAGGATTTTCTGTCTTTGTGGTTAAAAATATAATTCCGGGGTCTTTCTTTCTGTTTTTCATGTTCTCCCATTCCTGTTCTATGCTTCTGTGAAGAATGTCACTGGAGATGTTTTTCTTAATTTTGATCTGCTGAACCTAAGCTAACCCAAACACACCTACACTCAAGACAAGCTTTTGGAATGACTTGTGTGTGCCTGGCTATTTGCATAAACCATGAGATAAATGTTTAAAACAGAGGCTATAACAAGGACTCAAAAAAAGATCCCACTCTCTGCTATAAAGAAGTATTTAACATCTGCATTTTAATGATGTAGAAGTAGAAATCTTTCACTTTATTAAAAATCAGCTGCCTAGTCACACATGAATATCTGGCACAGCCAACTATTTTGGCTCTAATTTGTATAGGTTGATCAAAAAATATTGGCATACCTTGATATTTTTGATATTCTACACAAAGCTTTTCACCATTGGTATTGATTTCAGATTTTTTGCTTGTCTAGGGAATGGGAAGATTAATGAATAAATTCTGTTCTTTCATATTACAATTGAGTCTAATTAGATGATGAGATTAACTAATGTCAAGCAGCCACTGGAATGATGTTGCTGTGTCTTTGACAAGGGTATTAAAAAACAACCGCAGCCAAAAAAGCCAATTTTCCTTCACATCCAGGGAGAGAAGGGAGAGGGTGTAGTAACATGTTTTGCTGAGGACAAGAGGAAAATGGTGGTGGGTGGGAAGAATAGAAAGGATATGAGAAATGAGAGGGGATGTGACTGAAGGAAGAGGCGTTTGGACATGAGCCACTGTAAACCAACTGACTTTTCTTTCAAGAATCCACGGGTGAGAGACTGGAAGATTTTGGAAGCTCAGTAACAATCATAAAAGTTGTTCAATCAAGAGAATAATCATGCTTTTAGAGATCAGGAGTTCAAGATGCTTCTCTCTATACTTAAATACTGCAAAACTCTAAAATTCATAAACATAGGAAAATGCATTTCCTAAAAGCCAAAGCAGACAATAGTATCAGAAATAAGACTAAGTATTTTCCCCTGGAGTGACGGACTTCTCTTCACTTTCAGGATGTTTCCTTTCCTGAAATGTCAGCCTTTATGCAATACTCTGCTACTAGCCCACATATGATCATTTTTCTCTTATGTTTTTCCGGTTTCAATAGATGCCACAATGGATTACTCATGCATTCAACCCAAATGTTTACTTTTTATTACTCTCTTTATTTTTCCTCAGAGTTTATTTTGATGTATTTAACAAGGAACAGAGCAAGAGAAAACAGCCTCAAGTTGTGCCAGGGGAAATTTAGATTGTATATTAGGAAAATTCCTTCATGGAAGGGATTGTAAAACACTGGAACAGGCTGCCCGAGGCAGTGGTGGAGTCACACCTGGAAGTGTTCAAAAAATGTCTTGATATGGGCACATGGTTTGATGGTGAACAGGACGGTGAAGCTAAGTTGATGATTTGGACTTGATGACTTTAAAGGTCTTTTCCAAACGGAATGATTCTGTGAGTCTATGATTTGGTGCCTGATTCAAATCCCCCTGTAGGCAGCCTCAGGGCTCTTTGTTCTCCAGTGTGAGGGAACAGTTTGCTGGCGAGTGTGTTGGGACGTGTGCTGTGATCCTGGGGCCTTGGGCATCCAGTGCTATGGCTGCTCCAGCTGCTGCTCCTGGCCATGTCATTCCTTCCCTGTTCCTTCACCCTTTCTCCACTGCCCTGACCACCCCTGGCTTTGTGTCAAGCTAGAGTAGTTTGAAACAATTGCTCTTCTCTTCTTCCAGTTAAAAATCAATTATATCAATGTTGGAGAACTTGAACTGTTTTTAAAACACCTTCAGATTGTCTTGATCCAACAACTCTGATGTCATCAGGTCTGCTCCAGGCCAGTGTCAGACAGATGAAAGCCAAACCAGTGCCTTGCAGCATTCCCAAGTGTCTGCTGCAGATGTGTCAGAAAAGAAACAACCTTATGAGAATTAAAGGCAAAATTTTGAACTGGAGCGATAGTACAGCAGCAGTGTCTGTCAGAGATCTCTGCTCTGGCCATGGCAACTCATTGCATGGGCGAGCAAAACCAGGACATTCTTTTGGATCTGCCTGCAGAGGTGTTGGTGTGGCAGGGAATTTAACTGCACCTTTTGTCAAATAGGTATTTTTTAAAAGATTTTATGCAGTGATAGGAAAACCTGCATGAGTGACTCCACAACCTGTGTTTAGATAAAGTGTCATTTTGATGGCTCTGCCCCTACTGTTAAATCTCATGGATATTCCTGTTTCCACACAGAGAGCTCTGGTTCAGCATGCAGAACTTCACTGCCTTAGCAAGGCTTCAGCTCACTGCTGGGAAACTGGCTGGGACAGATACCCAGGGTAGGAAGTACCAGTACTTTTATGCTGAAATTCTCCTTTGAAACAGCAGGAGAGATGATTAATGCCAATCAAAAGCTTTGTGGGAAAAAAAACAGTGTCTCAGAATTGGGGGTAAGTTTTCAGGTGATTACAGGCATAGATGATAAAAGTACTAGTACTGCCACTGTGTGTTTAGACTGTTCCAAAACATGTGACTGAACCACACATGACATCTCTTTAGGAGAGCTGTTCCCAGGGCTATACTCTGGCTGTATTAATCCTTTTGAATGAAGCATGATAGCATTGCTAATAAATATGCAGATGGCAAAAGTTGAGTGCCTTTCAGAGCAGTTTATGCAGCCAGCTGCAGTTCCTGTAGTTTGATCCAGGTGATATTAAATCTGTATCTCTCAGAGGCTGGATTTCTTTGAGGAGAGCACACCCAGTTTTTGTTCCTGAGGCTGCACCTCCTGGATGAACAGGGTAAAAATTGCAAGACTGAACTCTACCATGCAGTAAAAAAGAAGGAATTATGCTTTGCAGTTAACCTGAAAATAACAAGTCACAAGTTTTGGTAAGACACTGGCCATATGAAAGAAACTTCATGGTAGCTGGTTCTCTATTTCAGGTGAAAAAAAGCCCACAAAGCAGCAAACCTTTCAGTTTAGAAATGGAAGTCCTGAGACAAGTGCAATATTTTAGTGGTGAGAAAAATTAAATACTGCATCATTTTAAATTTTTGTCTAGGGGTAGATTCTTCTGAATTGCTGCTGTTCCTTCAGAACATAAGCAGAAAAGATGCAGGATTGATTATCCTGAGTGGGAAAATTAGTTAGATGGTATAGCAAAATCTCTCTCAACCCCACAGTTCTGTGACGCCACAGATCCTCCAACACTAAAGTGCTACTGATGGCATTTTTTTAACAGCAAATGCACCTAATTTGATAATCTAAAACCAGAACAGAACACTTAAAAAGTGGTGTTCAATAAGCCAAACCTTCAAGGCAGCATTTCAAACACATTTATGATGTGCAGAAAATGCCCAAAACTCTTGCAGATTTTGTATTGACTGGCTTTCACTGGACTTCTTGTGCTATCGACAGGATTTTCAGATGACAAACCCAAGTATTTGTCCTGGAGCTTTGTGTCAGCAGTGGGCAAATCACAACAGTCTGAGGAGCTTTGAGACAAATTACCAGAAGAAATGAAAAATGGATACTTTCTAGCTGTGAATTCTTATTACCTGCAGATCTGACTTCTCCATATTTCTTGTAATTAAAAATTTAAAGCCTAATATTAAATTCCTAAAAAAATCATTAATAACGCCGATTAAGCTGAACTATGGTTTCCCATGAGATGTTGAGGCATCTTTAGTTGATTCTTCCAATTTCATCATTTTGTATCCTTTCCAGATTTGCTGCTTTTAAAATGAAGGGTTTTGTTTTGTTTTGTCTGGTTTAGTATTGTTTTGTTTGTTTGTGTCTCTCTGTGTAGGAGGGGGGTTAATACCACAGTTGAACTTGGGATTTCCAAATATGCCCAAGGAGTCAGCATCGAAAATAGCCCAGTGTGAGCAGAGAGTTTCTTGGTATGGACGTTCCAACACCTCACAAACAACATTTTGTATTTTTCCAACTCTGTGCAAAAACACAGTGGTGAAAAACAACCACTGACACCACCTCAGGCTTCATCTTGTCCTTGCTTCCAGCCAAGGGAGTATTTCAGCTCCTGGGGTTAGACATTCTCTGGGTGTTTGTACACACCCAGTGCAGCCACATTCCAGCTCAGTTCAAGTCTCTGGATGTTAAAACAGAGTGGCCAAAAGAATCACCTAGCAGAAATAAGTTTAATTGTGGATTTTGATACAGATTGTGGTGCTTCTGGCTTGTGACAGCCATGTTTTGTTTGCTATTGGTGTGACAAAATGATGCCTATGAAGGTTTTATCTGCAGCAGAGCTGGAGAGGGTAAGAAAAAAAAAAGGGTTTTCCTATCCCACATTTTGTTTCTAAGTTGCTACACATATCCTGGATTTCAAAATCTAGCTTTTTTTCTCTTATTTTTCTGTAATTAAGTGTGGACAGCAATTTGAGGGGGGGGATTCTGTCCCTCTGCCCCTGTGCTCAGGTGAGACCCCACCTGCAGAGCTGCCCCAGCCCTGGGGCCAGCACAGGAGGGACCTGGAGCTGCTGGAGAGAGTCCAGAGGAGGCACCAGGGTGATCAGAGGGATGGAGCAGCTCTGCTGGGAGGAAAGGCTGGGACAGCTGGGATTGTTCAGCCTGGAGGAGAAGCTTTGGGATGAGCAAATTGTGGCCTTCCAATTCCTGAAGGAGGCAACAAGAAGCATGGAGAGAGACTCTGTACAAGAGCCTGGAGTGCCAGGACAAGGGAGAATGGCTTCCCACTGACCAAGAGTGGGCTTGGATTGGGTATTGGGAAGGAATTCTCACCTGTGAGGGAGGTGAGGCCCTGGCACAGGGTGCCCAGAGAAGCTGTGGGTGTCCCTGGATCCCTGGAAGTGTCCAAGGCCAGGCTGGAAGGGGCTTGGAGCAGCCTGGGATAGTGGAAGGTGTCCCTGCCCGTGGCAGGACGTGATGATCCTTAAAGGGTTCCTTCTAACTCTGATTCTCTGAATGTAATTTTATTAAATTATTTGGACTTCTATTAAGATTTGCTTCAGTCTGACACCTCTCATGTACTAGGTCCTCTGAGGCAGACTTGCTGCTCAAAATGCCACCTTCTTTTCTCAACTCTTGCATAATAGTGTAAAATATCAAATGTAAAGCTTCTTTCTCTCTTTTCTCTTTGTCTTTTTTTCTCCCCCCTTTTGTACATGCTGTCTTCCCACCACATGGATCATTCATGTGCTGCTGCAGTGAAGAACATGGAAATAGCATGAAAGATGTTTATATGCTTTGTTCCCATTTCCTGACAGGTTGTTCTGAATCAGGATGATAATGAATGATACTCTGGATTAATGATGTAGGGGCAGGCTTAACTAGTCCTGAAGCCAAGGGAAGTAGTTCCATTAACCTTTCAGAGCTAGAATTTCACTCTAAGGACTGAATTGAAACTGAATCTGGTGTAGAGACTTAGGAAATGGCTTTTAGGATTATATCTGAATACCTAGAGTCTCTCCTCGGTGCTAATAGGCAGGGGAAAGGTGTCCTTGGTGCCAACAGCATTTTCCAGTGCACTGTCTCCAGTTTCCAGTGCTTTGTCCTCTAGACTCCATGTGGATGTGTGTCCTATCACTCATTAAATAATTATATATATTTATATCTCCTACAGAAGTGTTCTTCATGTGTATACACATCCACTTTAGCAAATGCTAAAGCTTTTCAGCTCTCAAAAGCATTTTTCTGCCTGGTTTTGAGCTGTTGGAAGTAGGAGTTGCTGAGGCACCACTTAAAATATATTTAAACTTGTACAAAGAAGATTATATAAAAGGTACTGCTGGAGATGAGAAGAAATTATTTCTGAAGTAATTTTGAGCTAGTAATTGATGGAGAGCTGGCTTCAATAGCTGTCTTTTTGTGTTTTAAAGTTCAAAAGGAGATTATGTCATCTCTTGTTGCAGGTGTTGCAAGCAACTAAATAATTTGTTTAAATATTTTGTGTATTTAAGCAAATAAATTTTGAACAGATAGGTTCCATTAACCAACTGATTAGAATATCAAGCATGCACCCTGTTTCCGAGAGTTCCATAATATCCATAACCTAAATTTGGAAGATGTGTTTTCTTTTCTTTATGTAACTACGATGAACCTGGAAGACTTGGTGCTGAGCTGGTGATCTGACCATGAAAAAGGTAGGACTTTTGTGTGCTAATGCTAAAATTAAAATTAGAAGATCCTCTTCTCTTTTACATTGTTACAGTTGGTAATTTCTGCTTTATTGCATCTGTGCACATTGCCGTTGTGGTACTCCAAGACATCCCCAGACATATTTTATTCTGGGAAGATATAAATGAAGCTTTTGGCCATTGCCTGAGACTTTAGAGTTGAGGTGTCTCAGTCCTAGCATTGGCAGGTTGAAGAAATTTGTGAAGAAAAGAGTGTGGGAGGATGCTCAATACATGAATATAAAGTATAAGGAAAATGTATTGACAACATTAGCAAATAAATCAAGCAGAGACGTAGGAGTTTCTAAACCTGCTCATTAAATATTTACATTTTACACTCTCAAAAATGGAAAATATGTTGACATCTCAATTTATCTTTTTGAACAAACTGTCATACCTGGCATGGTATAAAATTGATAACAAAGAATGAACTGGTCTGGAAAAGTCAATTACGTTTCTTGAAGGAGTGAAAATGACACTGAAAAAAATGTGTCTTTGGAGTCTGGTTTGGCTGGACTTTATACCTTGATTGTTATGTTTATATAAGATGATGACAGTTTGTGTTAGAGCACGAAAAGCTTCCTGAACCTGTCTTCTGGAAAGTTCTTCACTGGCATTTTCTGCTGTAACTCCAGTGGGCCAAAGGATAGATGTGATGAACATCAGCCAGGAAAGCATAAAGGCCTGGGTTGTTTTCCTCTGCATATGGGAGTGAACCGTAGGAGATCATGGTTTGGAATTAAATTTTTTTTTTCCCAACAGAAAAAGACAACTGATCAGATTGTTAAATGCACATAAGGTTACATTAATAAATTGTCCTATGTTTGAGAAGGAAAAAAAATAGAATAATTTAGACTGTTTTCATACTTTTAAAATCATTCCTCTTTGATGCTCACAGTAGCCAGACATCTTCTTCAGCCAGGATATCTGTGTCTGCCATGGGATTTCTTTTCCAAATATGTTGGAAAAGAAAAAACAGTCAATGTGGAAAAAAATTTAGTCAGTATCACTGGAATTTTTGGTCTTGGGTGAAAGTTGAGGAAATTATGTCTTTGAAGGCAGCTCTTGTGTCTTGTTAATCCTCCCTTACCTGAGGTTGGAAGAGGGCTTTGGTTTTATTGCAGGAATTTTGGCAAATGGTAAGTGCATCCATTCGAGTAGGATGATGTTTCTAATAAGACTGTTTCTGTATTAACAGTTTCTAAATGGCATTTCTTTTATTTCACAGGCTGGAGCCACAAAGTTTTTGTGCTGACATGAGATGTGAGGAGGCAGCAGAGCACTTTGCCCTTTGTGAGTCTGTGGTGTTACGTCCCTTATAGTTTTTATAAACCCCTGGATTCAGGAAGGAGACTAATCTGATATTCACTCCATTTCCATGTGCCACTTGGCTCTTCCTGCCACAGTGTCACATTTATATTGATTCCACTATCAACTGACTGAAAACCAGGACAGTTGCAGTTGCATCAGGCTCATGCAGGAGAACACAGAAACATTCCCAAAGAACCAAAATACTCGCAGGGAAAATGTTTGCTATGCAGTAGAGTTCACCTGTATGTTTGTATTAATGACCCAGTGATGGTCACAAGCTCTGCAAATCAGTGAGAAAAAGCAGATAGTTAAAATTACTGCCTCTTCAGGGAAAAGCCACAGGCTCAGCTGTAAAGAATTTCATCCATAGACAGGGGCTCAGCAGGGTATTTTCAAGTGAAAGGGCTGGAAGAGGCATGCAAAGAACAAGGAGAGAGGGGAAAGCAACTAGAACTCTCAGAAAACAGAAAGAGGGATGAGGATCCTGTGGTGAAGGCTATGTGGTTGCTTTTTTCTCCTTTCCAGTCTAATTTGCTGTAGTTAGGATGGCCTTTCATTAGGACACTCAGCACTTGCCTTCTAAATAACTGGGTGGACACAGACTGAAGCACCTGAAATTTTTGAAAATGAGAGTCCTGTTTGTTGAGCTATGAAGGGTAGGATCTTGAAAGAAAAGGGAAATAGACAGTGCAGGAAGGTTGGAAAAACAATAAGGGCTGCAATAGAGGCTTTTTAAACCTTCTGTAACAAAATCGACTGCAAACAAGATGTAAATAGACAGTAACAGTGTTATCAAAAAGGGAAAATGCCTCTGGACAAGATTTTGAAGGGGAGGGTGAGAATTGACTAGAAATGTGTAGATTAAGAGCTGAGAACAGTTCTCAAGTAAAAGGAGTTGTATTTTTGGGACAGATGATCAATTTAAGATGGAGATGGTCTGGCTGGACATGCTACCCCAGTTATACACCAAAGCCTAGGTTTAAAGTATTAAAAATATTTGCTGATGAAGTTGTATAACAGAATATAGCCCCTTTCAGGGCAATGTGGTGGGTAGGATTCACTGGGATGGGCTGAGTCATTTGACCTTTATGTTGAGTTAGACCGATCTGAAGCACAGCATTAAGGACAAGGGATTTCAGAAGGTGCTTGAATGATCTGAATCACTGATTTTCCCCATGCCAGGCCTGGATGTGTAAGGGGAGAAGCAGAGTGGGCGCGTCCAGAAGGTGTTAGTGAGGGATCAGCTCATTTTCTGAGCAGGCTTGAGAGGAAGGAGCCTAGCAGAAATGTCTCTTGATGTCAGATTCTTGTCTTGTCCATGAGAGAGGAGAAGGATGGAGGGCACTATGGATTAACAGAGTGGAGAATACTCCCCCCAGGTCCTTGATATCCCTCAGTTCCTTACCCTGGAGCACAGAGCAGTGGAGAGAGCAGGCGGGGGTGGAGGGTATGGGAGAGTGTAGGCAGTGAACATGGATGTGTTTTGTGGAGATGGGGTGAACAAGGGGATAAACACTGCCTGTTGCTGAGTGGATATGAGAAAACTGTGGCTTCTCACACAGGGGTTAGCCCAGGCAGGAACTGGTGAATCAGATTCAAGAGTGTGGCTTCAGCAAACGCAAAGTGTAAAGATTCATTATCTGTCCTGCTGATTCTGGCACATATTTGACTGACCTGTTCAGCCACACTAATATAGACTTCACCTGTCCTCCCACACACCTGGGCAGGATGTTTTGCTCCCTCAGTGCTGTCACTTGCTGGCCCAAAGCCCTGCTCTGGGGAGACAGGCTGTGTGTCACCTCTGAGAGGAACATCTTCAGTCAATGACAGCTCTGGGTCACATGGTTCTAAAGCCATAATAACCACACAACTTCAACTGGTACAGGTCTGAAATGTCTCAGCCTGGGATCTGGCTGCTTTGCATTTGCACAGAAATTACTACTTGGAAGGAAAATACTAATTTATCAAGCACTGAAGAGCATGCAAAAAGAAAGAAATAAACTCACCTCTCCTTGTTTTCGGGCTTACGCTTAATAAGCACACTGAGATTCTTGACCTTCTAATTGTGAGCAGTTATAACAGGTATAGCAAATGAAAGATTGTAATGTTTAGATGAGTAAAAATGGGTGTTTTATTCATTAATTTGGGAACTGCTCTCAGGAAATCTGTACCTTGTTGGCACATTAGTCTTGGGCTCACTTTCATTAATGAAAAAATATTTCCATCATGGTTTAAAAAAGGGATTTTGCCAGATTTTTAACAAGGAAATAGGCTCTCAAGCCAGGACTACACATTGATCCTTACAGGAATTAATGACCCCCACAGCAACAGCCCTCTTTAATCTCAGGAAACAGGAAAAGCAGTGTAAAGAGGTGATTTGGAAATGCAAAATTCTTACACCTTTTGTAGAGACAAATTCCTGTTTCAGCATGGGGGAGACTCTGTGTGGGCTTTGGTAATGATGAGAATGGTTGTAATGGGGACCCTTTGCATCTGAAACTGTGCCAAGGCAAAGAGGAGAACCTAAAATTCACAGATACTCATAAAACTGTGAGAAAATGGTACCCCAGGGAGTGGGGCCCTGCCAGGGAAAGGAGAAGCTGCCTAGACTAAGTCACTATTCCCCAACTCTTAGTCATAAGGAATATTTTGTTCTATGTCAGTGAGGAGAGATATGGTGAAGGGAGAAATGTGTTTGTTGAGGATTCTTTGTCATACTTTGTTTTTCTTGAGCAGTAACTTAAAATCCTTGAAATTCATCATAAGCCAGGCTGATTTACAAGTAGACTTTTCCAAAGGCTGTAAAATCTGGTGGTTTCACTGGAGCATGCAAGCCAGGTCTATGAGAGTTACAAGCAGAGGAGACTAGACACATTAGACTAGACACATTTTTTTTCCTTATTGGCTTTCTCAGGAGAATGAATTAGTTTAGTGACATTTTCCAGTCTTCCTTCATCTTTGTGACAGGAATGGATTGGTTATTCCTTCTTCAGTAGATTTTCCTGGAGTGCATTTCCAGTCCTCACTGTCCTTTCCCTTGCCTCACCTATGGCTGGTGAGTTTTAATGGGGGAGCTGAAAGGGTGAATGCAGAATACTGAAAAGGTCAGAACAACCCTACAGAGCCCTGTGGTTCAGGCACAGGGTGGAGATTAACATTCAGATACCTTCCACTGCAGCAAAAACTGAAACATGGGATGAAAACAACCCCTCCATGTGACAAAGATTGCAAGTGGGGAAGGGGAATAAACTCTTGGCCTGTTCCTGTAGCTGTTTTCACATTTTAATAACTTTGTACTTGTGTTATATGACAAGGTCCTATTTACTGGTAGTTAGTAACTTTTATTTTGCTATTTAATATCTGAATTCTACTCGCAGAGTGTGTGATCAAAAATCAGACTGTAAATTGAGATAATTGCTTTGGGATTTTTTGTTGGCTTTTTTTCAAATTGCTGACTATACCAGAAAAATAAACTCTGAACTTTATATTCCTAACTACTACCCGGCCCTCATTTTAATTCTCTTTGCCTTCACCTACAGAAAAACATGAAGAATTATTTTCATGGGGTTGCTTTTGATATGTCTAGCCTTCAAAAATGAAATAATGTTCCATTTCAAAATTTCTAACTGAAGCTATTTTTGGGACATGATTGAAATTAGAAAGCTAAAATAGTTTGCTTATTTCCTTTTTTTTTTTCAGTTTTTTGGTTTGGTTTGGGGTTTTTTTAGGGTTTTTTTTAGGTAGTTTGTTGGGTTTTTTTGGGGGGGTTGGTTTTTGGGGAGGAGTTTTTGTGGGGTTTTTTGTGTTTGTTTTTTGGCAAAATATAAAATATTCCCAAATACTTTCGCTCCAGCTGAAATTGCTTTTTTGGAGCCTGCGAGTTTGTTCTGATCTATGTCTTTGTTTGAGCCTGGGCTTTGTGATGTCCATTAAGCTTAGGCAGGTACTGTGATCCTGTGGAGCAGGTGCATCAGGTGTTCATTGTGTCCAGGTAGCCTTGGGAACATGAAGTCCCTAGATGAGGAAAACCCCTCAGTGAAATGTTGAGCCTCGTTAGAATAATTCCTCATGTTCCAGCTCATCCAAGTCATTATCTTCTTAAGTCTGTAACAGTCACTGCTGTGGCTGATCCTGTATTTTATTTTAAAAACCCAAACTGTTTTACCATGTCTAACTTTGTCAATGCAAGTTTAATTAAAACCTTCCACCAGGTGGAATCTTGTTCAGCCACATGACCCTTTTCCATTGATTGGAATTTCTCAATTCAATCCCACCAACTGGGATGGAATTCCCCTGAGTTTTGGTCTGTGGTGAGGCAGGGATGTGGCAGGAGCACAAGTGGCAGGGTTTTCCATCAAGCTTTCTCAGCAAGTGAAGTGTTAATTTTCACTGGAAAGTTCTGCAGAGCCTTGGGAGGTGCATCATGGCTCATCTGCAGCTCTCTTGGATCCTTATTTTAATCCTCTCAGAGGCTAGGCTTTGTGCTAGTGTTTGCAAGTGACAGCTTGCAAAGCTGGGGAGCAGCATGAGCTGTTGTTTAGGATAAATAGGAAACATTATTTATATATAGGAAGGAGTAAAGTTGACAACTAGAACAGCATGAATAAACCCAGGAAAGGCACTTCTAATAAATGAGCATTGGATTAACCTATTCCAACTGAACAAAGTAAAGCAGGAAACACCTTGGCAGGAGGTGCTGCTTTTCTGTGGGAATAAAGATTCTGCCCTATTGTAGACAGTTGGAAGAATTATAAAAGAAAGGCCTCATAAAATTGATCCATGCACTACTAAATTAATAGCTGGCTTGTCTCTTCTTTTAAGTGCATCTAAATACTTCGTAAGTTCCCAAGTGAAAACAATCTTGGTATGAAAGGTTTGTTAACACAACAACCTATTCCTCGGTGGAAAAACAAGTATACTCATGTAAACAATAAGGTTTGTCCCATGAGAACCCAAGAAAGAAAAATGTAAACACTTGAACCTCAGCACGTACACACAAAATCATCTTCTGACCAATTAGTGGCAAGAATAATAGTAAGAAAACTAATAGCCAATTGGAGTCAAACATGAGGTCTGTAAAAACTGTATAAAAACGCATTATGTAAATAAATAATTGGCTTTTCCCACATGAAGAAAATGAAGTCTCGCATAATTTACTAAAATACTGCTCCTCTTCCTATACCTGAACTCTTAAAACACAACCAGGTTAGGTCACAAATCCCTGGATTTAGGCATTCTACACTGAGCAAATATGACAGCCCGAGGCTTCCTGTGCATGCTAGGTTAGTGCAGCAGGACTTTGCAGAGTGCAGGGAATCCTGGTGTCCTCTGCTCATGCCTTGAGAATCAGCAGACTTCCCAGGAGAGTTTGGGTTGGATGGGATCTTAAATCCCATTCCACTCCAACCCTCTTCTATGGGCAGGGACATCTTTCACTATCTCAGCTTGCCCCAAACCCCATCCAGTCTGACTTTGGACACTTCCTGGGATCCAGGAGCAGCCACAGCTTCTTTGAGCAGCCTGTGCCAGGGCTTCCCCACTTTTACAGGTAAGAATTCCTCTCCAGTATCCCATCCACCCCTGCCTTCTGGCAGTGGGAAGCCATTCCCCATTGTCCTGGTACTCCATCCATTGTAAATAGTCTCTCTCCATCTTTCCAGTCAGCTCCTTCAGGAACTAGAAGGCCACAATGAGATCACCCCAAAGCTTCTCCTCTCCAGGCTGAACAATCCCAGCTCTCCCAGCCTTTCCTCTCAGCAGAGCTGCTCCATCCCTCTGATCATCCTGGTGCCTCCTCTGGGCTCTCTCCAGCAGCTCCAGGTCCTTCCTGGGCTGGGGCAGCTCTTCAGGGGGGGTCTCAACTGGGCACAGGGGCAGAAGGGCAGAATCCCCCCGTCCCCTGTGGCCCACGCTGGAGGCTCAGCACAGGGTACATGGGGGGATCTGGGGGCCAAGGCATGGCCTCTCACCCACCAGTGCCTTGGGGGCTTGGGAGGTTGTGGAAGTCCAGTGTGTGTGCCTCCAGGGCATTTGATTTTGGGTAAGAATAGCCAAGGAATTAATCTGCATGAGGTTAATAACTATATAACACTTCCATGGTAGCTGCAAAGAGCACCTGACAGCAACCATGTTATCCACAGACAATCTGGTAATCTGAACCAGGCTTCCCTCTGATGATTGCTCCAGTGAAGAATGTATTTCATAAACCTGCACAGCTGTACCAGAACTAGCACTGATTTCCATGTGCAACATGCAACAACCTAACACCTTACACTGCCTTTCCTGCCAAAAATACTGTTCTCAGAGATGGAGACCAAGGTTGTGGGCTAAAGGATTTCAACAGACATTTTTGTGGACACTTTATAGATATTTGACAGAGGGGCTCCACGGACTCATGGAATGATGTCTGTGTGTTTATCTATCAAAGTAAATAGGGAGGGGATGGAGTGTGGGAAAGTGTGAGATTTGGCATGACACAAATGGAATAGTGATATGGAACAGGGAGCAGATATTGTCCTGCTATGGACTGGGATAGAGTTCATTTCTTCTTAGTATCTGGTCCAGGGTGGTGTTTTGGATTCAATACAGAGTAATGTTGATAATATGCTGTCTTGGTTTGAAAGACAGGTATCTGCCAAAAGAGACAGGGGCCTCTTTTTGAAAAGGAGATTATAATCCTTCCCCCTCCCTTCACTCCGCTATGATTTTGAAATTAAAGGGCTCTCAGGTGAAGATATGGAGGTAGGAANGCTATCTGAGCCTCTGGGTGTAGCCCCGAATAACTTAGCGTAACCATGGGGAAAATTCAACCCCCAACACATCCTTATGTTTTAGTTGTTACTAAGTCGTGTTTATCCTAAGTCAACAAACTTTTGTGTCTCCTGCTCTGTACCTCTGAGGAGGTACGCAAAAAAAAGCTGGGAGGGAGCACAGCTGGGACAGGTGACCTGAATGGGCAAAAGGGATATATTCCCCACCATGAAATGTCCTGCTCAGTATATAAACTGGGGAGTACCTGAATCACGGTTCAGGGATTGGGTCTGGCATTCATCAGTGGATGGTGAGCAATTGTGTTATGCATATTTTAAAAAAAATATTATTGTTACTATAATAGTAATAAAGTTTGTTTCAATTTTGGAACCATTCTTATCTCAGCCTGCAAGCTTTACTTTTGGTTTTAATCCCCATTTCTCAGAGGGATGTGGGGGTTCAGCAAGTGGCTCTGTGGAGCTTCTTTGCCAGCTGGGGTTAAACCACAATAATGCCCAAGAGTTCTCCCCACAGCTGCTCTGTCTGCTGATCCCCAGCCTGGATTGATCCAACCCCGGTGCAGCCCGAACACATGGTGTTGTTGAATCTCCTGAGATTCCCACTGCTTCAGCTCATCCAGGTCCCTCTGGATGGCTTCATCCCTCAGGGGTGTCACTGCACCCTCAGCTTGGTGTCCCCTGCAAACCTGCTGAGGGTGCACTGGATCTCTTCATCTGTTAATGAAGTTAAACCTCACTGGTCCCAATACAGATCCCTGAGGGCCTTCACTGATCACTGACGTCCATCAGGACTCTGAGCCATTGACCACCCTGTGGTTGTGACTGTGCAACCACTTCCTTATCCATCCAACAGTCCATCCATCAAATCCAGCTGTCTCCAGTCCAGAGAGAATGATGTTGTAGAGACCCTTGTCAGAGGTTTTACATAATTCCAGATAAATGAGATCCATGGCCCTTCCTTGGTCCACTGATGGAGTCTCTCCACCAGAGAAGGTCACGGGGTCAGTCAGGAGGATTTTTCCTTGGTGAGGCCGTGCTGGCTGTCCCAAATCACCTCCCTGTGCTCTGTAAGCCTCAGCAGAGCTTCCAGGAGGGGCTGTCCCTGGATCTTCCCAGCACAAAGGGGAAGTTGACAGGGCAGTTGTTCCCAGGCTCCTCCTTTCCACAGTTTTTAGAGATGGGGATGATGTTTCCCTTTTTCCAGTTTCTGGGAAAATCCCAAGCAGAGGGGGAAAAGGCCTACTTTTCCCTTGGGTAAATGTAAAAAGAGATTATTTTCACACAGCCAGTCAGTCAACAAAAGAGAAATAACTTTAACTGGGGAAATGGACAATTTGAATGGGGTTTTGCTTCTGCCCATGTAACAAAATGTTATCATGTCTCACAGGGAAAGCAGAGCTAGGAATATCTGCAAAGATAGCTAAAATAAAAGTATTGGTCTGAGGCTTGTAACAAAGCCTCTTATTCCTGTAGCATCTTCTGAGTTAAGAGTGTTAAGTGTTTTAGGGTCACCAAATTTAAATTACATCAGATATTATTTGCATCTTGATTAGCTATCTTGATTTATGATCTAAGTGGAGAACCCTGACTTCCTTTTTACAGTATAATAATGAGCATAATCTGTCCTAAAATATTGCCGTTAAGCTCCTTTTAGGCCCTTACTAAAACCTGTCCAACTTGGGCATTACCTTTATAACAAAACATTGGTTTAAATACTGTAACAGTGAAAATTCCTAAGTAGCTGTAACAGCAATTTTTTTTTCTTTATTGGAAAGTTCTCTGTTGTGTGCTATTATTAACTTATTTCTATGATGAAAATGATACAATTTTGGTTTTTTAGTTAAGTTCTTTGATGTGCTTGTGTCAAGGTTAAGATTTTATTAGCATTTAATTGATTTTGATTGATTTGCCAGTATAAAGAGGAGAATAACTAAGAGGAGCTGGTGAGCATGCCTGAGAGTACAGAAATGAAGGGGATGTTATGTGAAACTTTAATCTGAGACATCATTCACCTGTTCTTTGAAAACAATCCTGGGAAGGAGGACATGTGAATAATTTTAGAGGATATGTGTTAATTAGAGATAAGACATCTGTTTGAGTTTGTGTCACTAATGAACGGCACGCAATATTTATTCTGCTTCTGAAACATTTTGTTCTAGAAAGAGATTACCTCAGAAATGTAAATTGTAGATAATAGATCATCAATTATCTCCCAATAAGGCTTATCAGCAACATCTGTCATTGACTTCACCACCTCACCTGGTATAAATCTCTCTGACTGCCTTTCCATATAAAAACACAAGGGTTTTTTGTTTGTTTGTTTGTTTCCATCTTTCTGAGCCATTGAATAAGGAATTTGGTAATATCCCATCCTGAGATCACTATTGTGAGTTTTACTGTGCACATACTGTTTGCCTTAATCATCTGATCCCACCCCACACATTTCACACCATCACTTCTATGTCTTTATTTATAAGTAGCTGCTTTGGGAGTGTGAATTTCTGTCCTAGAACATCCTTGTTCCATGTCTTTCTCTCCTTAGTTCATAGTCCCCCTTTAAAACCTGTCTCTGATGTCTGCAATCCACTATTTTCCAGCCTTGACATTGGATAAGCTGGGGCCAGTTTGAACACGAGAAGCCCTAAAAATATTCATACTTATTGTCTCTTTGCTACATACCTCTCTCTCCTCCTTTAATTTGTTTACAGACTAGTCATAATGACGGATTTTGATTTTAAAAGCCCCCAGTCTGTTTCTTTTTGTTTTCACATCACCTTCGGTAGCATTCTTTTGGGGTTATTAATGGGGACTCTGAATCAGATTTTATAAGTGTTGGGATGTCAAGTCTTGAATTTGAGCCAGGTAGGTAAATTCTGCTGGGAGGAAGAGTGGACAAGGAAAACAAAGATGCTGGGAGGCTTAATGCAGCTCAGACGCATGGTGGAATTGGATGTTCCCTTCACCCAACCAGTCTTTTCCGGGATCCTTGGGGGACTGTATAATTTGCTGCTGTTTAATATCTCCACTGATTATCTAGATGAATTGGATGAAGAAATTGAGGGCATCCTCAGTAACTTCTTGGAGAACACCTTGCTAGGTGGGAGTGTGGATGTGCTGGAGGGCAGGAAGCTCTGCAGAGGGATCAGGACAGGATCCATGGGCTGAGGTTCAGCAAGGCCAAGTGCCAGGTCCTGCCCTGGGGTCACCCCAAGCCCTGCAGCTCCAGGCTGGGGCAGAGGGGCTGGAAAGGGCAGGAAAGGCCCTGGGGGTGCTGTGCCAGCGGCTGGACAGGAGCCCAGGGGGCAGGAGGCCAATGGCCCCTGGGCTGTGCCAGCCGTGGGGTGGCCACAGACCCAGGGCAGGGCTCTTCCCCTGGGCTGGCCCTGCTGAGGGACCTCGAGGGCTGTGTCCAGTTCTGGGCCCTCCTGGCCAGAGAGCCCTGGAGGTGCTGGAGCGTGTCCAGGGAAGGGAATGGAGCTGGGAAGGGGCTGGAGCCCCAGGAGAGGCTGAGGGAGCTGGAAAGGGGCTGAGCCTGGAGAAAAGGAGGCTCAGGGGGAACCTTCTGGCTCTGCACAACTCCCTGACAGGAGGGGACAGGCAGGAGGGGTCGGGCTCTGCTGCCAGGGAGCAGGGACAGGACAAGCGGAAACGGGCTCAAGCTGTGCCAGGGGAGGCTCAGGTTGGACAGCAGGAGGAATTTCTGCATGGAAAGGGTGCTCAGGCCTTGGCAGGGGCTGCCCAGGGAGGTTTGGAGTGCCCATCCCTGGAGGTGTCCAAGGAAGGGCTGGAGGTGGCACTCAGTGCTCTGGGCTGGGGACAAGGTGGGCATCGGGCACAGCTTGGGCTCCATGGGCTGGGAGGGCTTTTCCAGCCTCAGGGATTCTGGGGATTCTGTGATTTCATCTTATTCAGGGGCAGCTTCCCTTAGATCTTTTTGCTTGGTGCCCTCTCAAGTGTTGAAGCCTCACACAGTGTCTTTAATGACCCTCCAGCAACCCCAGTGATCACTGTAAGTTTGGTATCCAAGGAGTGTGAGGTGCTCCCTGTACTGGGGAGATCAGCTGAGCCAGATGTATCTCCACCTGCCCCTGCTCCACCACACCTTTCATACATGGCACAGGCTGATGTGCTGATACTGCTTTTGCTGAGTAAATTTAAAGAGCTCGCAGTGTTCCCTGAGCAACATGGAATCCCTATTAAAAGATAAAATAAAAAGAGAAAAGTGGTATTTTGGAACAAGCAGAAACAATGCCACACTGTCATTTGTCAGGCAAACAATGTGAAAATGTGCTCTGAGACAGGAAGGCAGGAGGTTGCTAAGCTGAAATAGTTGCAGTGAAGAGATAAAAACTAGGACGCTGTAGATGGAATGGAGAAAATGCTACAAACTGACAGAAAAAAAACCCCAAGCAGACTGGAAAGCAAAGGAACAGATGTCCCATTTTGTATTCAAGAAGTTCACTTCTTCAGTGTTTAATCACTACCTCTCATATTCTCAAACACTAATTTGTTACATTTACCTTCAAAATTCTCAACTCTTCCTTATGTTAATATGTTAATAACACATGTACTACAGTAGCATCTGTACTACATGCACTAAAAAAAATGGAGAAGTACCATTTTAACACCTTCTAAAAACATCTTTGTACACAGAATTTTTGCTTGCAAAGGCAGAGTTAACTTCTAGCAAAAACATGTAGATACAGGATCTCTTTGTTTATTCTAACATGATCTCAAATTCTCAAGTTTCAATTCTCTTTTTCACCTGGAGAATAAAACAAGAGAAGAGTTTCCATTGCTTGAATGAGTTTCCTTTACATTGATTAAAAAGTTATAAAACCCCAAAACCCCATTTACAGAGGTCATCCAGTGGTAAGTTAGGAAATAAAGTAAAACAACAGTGACAAAAAATGCACTGGTGTGGTGTGAAATGCGAGGCTGTGTATGATGCTGATTTGAAAGAATAATATTTCATCCCAGAACTTGTCACACCCAAGGGTCTGTTGGCATTTTCTGGATCTCCACCTGGGGCGTTATCAGGAGGGAAAGGACTTTTAATGCCCAAACTGCTTAACACTACCAGGATCTCCTCCTAAATGGGCAGTGAAGACAAATTGTACCTTGCTGAAGTAACAGGAGAAGCAGCAAGGTTAGGAAAGGGCTTCCTGAACTCATTTAACACTTTCCTTCAAGACTATCAGCCCTGCAGAAGGGAGTACAGCAGGAGCTGATCAGCTACAGGAGTTCCTATGTTTTCACACTTTCCTCAATCCCAAATGCATTCCCACCTTACAGTTAATTAAGCAGAGTGGATTTGATTTCACTTACACAATTTAGGGATTGGCCCATGCAATAAATTCTGTACAGCAGGATTCATACAGATTTATTTCTGTGTTGTCACACCTTTTGGGCACTGTCTGGTGAGAACTGGGCTTTCTGTCACGTCATTGAGAGACTAATTTGTCACATGTTATGAGACAGCCAGTAAGGTAGGGATATCCTCCTGTAAGACTGGAATAATGCAGCAGTTATAAAGCTGCTACAGCTATGACACTTGATCACCATATAAATTCAGTATTCACAGAGCCTTCGTTAGCTAACCAGAGACTTGATTATGGGTGACTGTTTATTTTGGGTAATGGTATTTAAACTTGGATAACAGCTTTGCTTATGTAATCAAGAAAAGTTTCTAGGTTTCTTTTGCTGGAAACACATTCTTTGTGATTAACACAGAGGGAGGGAGTGTGGAACTCGCTAGCAAAATTTATCCATATTAAATTGATTGTGAGTTCTAGAGGCTTTCACTCTGTTATTTTGCTCTGGGAAGGTTGAGAAGCGTAAAAACCTTTGCTAGAGCTCATTGAGGGTTTAGCTATGCCTTGAACACGTGCTGAATGCCCATCCCTTTTCCCAGCTTTGTACCATGGCTGGAGGTCTGTGCCTGGGCTCATCTGAGCTAGCCCATTCTAGGAACTTTGGCCTGGTTTCCTCATGAGTCACAGTGTTTGGATGAGATCAGAACTAGATCAAGGCAAACACAAGATGATCAAGTGTAAGTGTTCTGTCATGGGAACAGTTGAGAAGCTGTATTTAAACTGTGAGGCAGAAGGATATTTTGAGGTTTGAAGGTGACCAAGGCGTGTCAACCTGCTTGTTTATAAAGAAAAAAAGCTCTGTGTCATCCACCCATCTTTTGATAAATATAAGTTTAACACACTTCTCCCTAGGAGGTCTTGAGCAATGGCAAGGGGTTTCTTCCACCTTCCTCTACTGATTAAGTTCTTGGTTTCAGCAGCTTTTTTCCCATCCAGTGAGTGCAGGTTAAAGATGAGTGTGTATGAAATGGCAATTCCTGTGCTCTCAGCCATAACTCTACCCTGTGGCTAGTTTTACACTCAAAATTAAAGACTTTTTAAATTGACTCTGACTTATTATTTGCTTGCTAATGCAGTTGACTCTGACTTATTATTTGTTTGCTAATGCAGTTATCCTTAAAGTTTATGTGTGACCTTAATCTCCAGGAGGAGATTCACAGACAATTTTCAAGGTTGCTCACATTTCTGCTCAGTTCACTACATCCAGCTTAGTGAAACACCAATAAACTCCGGTAGAGTTCCACACTGATTACTAAAAGTTCTGCACTACAGGCTTTCTCTTCTCAAAATTACCTGTGTTAAGGTTTTAAGAAAAATGTAATATCACTTTGAGCTGTTGCATATAATAAAATTAATATTTGATGTATTTTATCTATCACCTAGTGAATTACAAGGTTTTAATTTTGCTAAATGGGGATCCAGCTGATACTTCTCCCAGCTGCTGCACAGGCTGTAGTGCAGGAGTCCTAAACTCCTGACATTTACAAGCTCAAAAGGAATTACACATTTAACAAAAGTTTCAGCAGTATAAAAAGTGTTTGGCAACACTGTACAAGTTAACCTGTGCCCTTTAATGATATTGCCTTCCAGGAGCTGCCAGTGCTAAGTGATTAAACAATAAATCATGACACATGGAGACAACAGCAATCCCTGGAGCCATCTGTAAATGACAGACTTCTGGAATGCTCTTTTATTCCCTGGACACAGTTTGTTCCTTAGAATGGTTCATCAACAAGAGCAGTGGACTTAGAGGCTTTCTGTCATTCCTAGTAAAATATCTTATCTCTAGTGAGGGAGGGTTTGTTTTTGGGAGGAAGGTTGTAGTTTGGAAATTCATATTCCCACATGAGCAGAAGAGATGTAACTTGAATTTCCTTGAGGTTGATAACACAGTTAAGGACAGAGTTCCAACGAAATGGAAGAAGCTGTCCTGAATTCTGGAACATGCTTCTCATTGACAGAAATGTACTTCCCATCTGAAAATGTCAGTTTTTATATTTTCTGTGTGACACAAACGTGTGCTGATTATTTCTGGAAGAAATCTGTGTAAGTTACTTCTCTTGTGTGATTTTGCGAATTTTCAGCCAGAACTATACAACTCTGTGAAATTAAAATTTGAAAGTTCTTTTTTTAGGCATTAGGATGTAAGGTTTATTGCAGGTTTTCATACGAAGTTATTTATTTGCAGTAAGGTTTTTTTGAAAAGCAAAATCAAAAAACACTAGATCCCCTTAGCCAGGTTTGTGGGATGAAGTGCCCAGTGCACAAAGAGATTGACAGGGTTCCTTTGGAGTTAGTCCTGAAAGGCAAAGGAGTCCAGGAAGGCCGAATGTGCTTTAGAAAGGAATTGTTAAATATTCGGGAGAAAGCTGTCCCCATGTGTAGAAAGACAAGTTATCAGGAAAAAAAGACCAGAGAGCTTGGGCTGGAACTTCTTGAAAAAAGAGAATCTATTGACTCTGGAAAAAGGGTCAGGCAACTTGGGAGGACCATAAAGATGTTGGAAGGTTGTGTAGGGAGAAGATTAGAAGGGCCAAAACTCAACTAGAACTTGGTTTGGCCTGCAGTTAAAACAACAAAAAAAGTTTCTATAAATGCCTTTGACAGCAAAAGCACAGTCAAGGAGAGTCTTGCTCATTGTTGAATGCAGAAGGGAGTACAATGACAGGGGATGAGCAAAAGGCAGAGGTACTTAATGCTTTATTTGCCTCAGTCTTCAATATCAGGACCATTTGTCTTCAGGATAGCCAGCCCCCAGAGCTAGAAGTTAGTGACAGGGAACTGAGTATATCCCAGAATCTAGGAGATGGTTGTTGACCTGCTCTGCCAATCAGACACTCACAAATCTAAGGGCCCTGGGGGTCAACAGCAGCTGGATATGAGCCAACAGTGTGCCCAGGGGGCCAAGAAGACCAAGAGCATCCTGACCTGTATAAGGAATAGTGTGGCCAGCAAGACCATGATAGTGACTGTCCCCGTGTACTGTGAGGCCACACCTCAAATACTGCATCCAGCTCTGGGCCCCTCATTTTTAAAAGGACATTGAAATTCTGTAGAGTGTCCAGTGAAGGGAAAGAAAAGCTCATGAAGGGTCTAGAAAACAAGTCAGATTAACAGCTGAGGGAGCTGTTTAGTCTGGAGGTGGCTCAGGGGGCACTTCATCACTCTCCAAACTCCCTGACAGGAGGGTGAAGTGAGATGGGGCCTATCTCTTTTGCTGTGCCTTCAGTGAGAGGAGCAGAGGAATTGGCCTCAAGCTGAGACAGAGGTGATTCAGATTAGATATTAAAAAACCCAATTTTCACTGTTTGGGTGTCAGGCATTGGAAGGGGCTGCCCAGGGAAGTGATGGAGTCACCACTCCTGGAGACGTCCAAGAAGTGTCTCCATCTGTCACTGGGTGATGTGGTTTAGGGGTCCACTGGCAGTGCTGGGTGGATGGTTGGACTGCATGATCTGGAAGGTCTCTTCCAGCCTTGATGATTATGTGATTCTGTGGGTGTAATCACATTTAAAAACTTTTCTAGGTTTTCTTTCTGGGCTATACACCGAACTCTGGAGCATTTGCTTGTCTCTTTGACCCCGCCTGTGCCAGAATGTCCCCTGTTATCTCTCTGTCCGCCAAAGTCTTTTATGAAAAGTTTTCTAGAAGATTTCCTAGAAGATTTCCTGGATCCTTTTGCTGGAAATGTGTGTAGAAATTGCATGTGGCTATCTCTGCACCACCACCCCTGCATGCTTCTGCTGTAGTGAGGGATGTGGGAGGGTGGCAGGCAAAAGGAACACACAGGAAAATAATTTACTCTTTTCTGAAACACTGAATGTTTAACCTCACAAAAAGTACCCAAATTCTGCCCGTGGGAGATGTTGTAGTCCCATCTGCCAAAATATGTTTGTTCTTTATAATTTCTCAAAGGAGGATTTTGACTGCCAAAAACCCATCTGATCTGTTTTCTGATACTGGGTGACATTACTGTAATAAAAATTAACTTTGTCTAATTTTGCTACTTGGGAAGCAAATTTCCAAACGAGTTTAAAATAAGCAAGTATATATTTAATAAATTATCCTTAAAGTAATTAATTTTTATTGGAGATGCCTTATTACTGATGCTGAAGAATACTTTATTGAACCATTTCTATTCTCTGAGAATCAATATTTGCTTGTTCATGATAATGGTATATGTGCATAGTCATTTAGAATTGCAGTCATTAGCCCGGTACTCCAGTACTTCTATTACAGCAAATTGAAAAATGTTGCTTTTTAAAGGAAAAAAAATATAAGTATTATGATCTGTTATGATAATGATTAGACCAAAAGATGTAACTTGAAATAATTTACTGCACAGTACAGGAACTATAACTATCAGCATAGTGCACTATTGTTAAGACAAAATTGACACAATTATAATAAAGCAAACAAAAACAATTATTAGGTAGAGATTGATGTCACTCACCCAGACCAAGGACTGTGGGCACATCTTTTTGGCTCAGCCTGCAGGAGTAACCTTGAGGAATATCCTCACTCCAGGGAGGAATTCCACACAAACACACACACACACCAGGAAGGGGTATATTAGAAGATCCTCCCATTAAAAAGTGAGTTTGTGTTTCTGCAGTGTAAAGAAACCTTCTGCAAGTCAGATATCCCCAGGCTAGCTGTGTCAGTCAGTAGATTTAGATAAGTTATCGGTGGGATCACTTCTTTCTTCTTTTATCAGGCCTGCCACATCTTCAGCTCTCTGTCAGGATGTTTAACTTCAGGATTGATGACTCAGGCTGCTTTCAGCTTTATTTGTCCCCAACCCAGGATGATGTCCACTTCTCCATCTGCCACTGACAGCTCTGAAAATGAGACATTGCTGGAGTTGTTCTGCCCCCACTCTAGGCAGAGCATCCTGCTCCAGTTCTGGACTTTAACAGGAGTGGGGCCAGTGCCTGAAAATTGCCATTGAACATATATGTTGTTTTTAGGCTGATTTCCTGTATTTCATAGGTGGCCAAGCCTTGCTCCTCCCAGGATTAGGCTGTAGGAATGCCTAGGCTGGGCATTGCAGGGGATCTTGACTCAGCCACTTCCACCAGCTGAGCTGGAGTTTTAGCACTGCTGGATAAGGGCTGTGGGTGCTGCTGACGCACACACAAGAGTGAGAACAAAGCACACACCTGACTCCAAGTTAGATGAACAGGAAAAGAGAACTTGATTTATATGATGAGATTACTTATAGGAATCTAACAATGGTCGAGGATTGGACAGGTGAAGATCAGACCTCTTGACCTCATTGGTTCTTTACCCATCAGTCAGATGCTCTCTTCCTCCACTGAGAAATGTAAACTATTCTTGTTTACCAGAGAGAGCCTGAGAACTGTTAGACATAATTCTAAACATCAGAACATCAGAAGGCGAGAAAATCCAGGGGCAACAAAGGGAAACAATTTTGTGGAGGTAGAGGGAAGTTCTGTGGCCAAAATTTGAGAAGTTAAATTGCAGAATGAGCAGATGTGGACTCCTTTTCCAGGTGTGCATTTGGCCTGTCCACTCTGACTGACCAGAAACTTGACTGGCCCAGTCTGCACCCAAGGCAGCTATGCCTCTCAATTTTTTTTTTTCATTTCACAAAAGTTAAAGTGGAGTTGTTAGGAAGGAAATGAAGGAGATACAGAAGTGTTTAAAATGCAGTATATATCTGACAGACTTTTTACTGTATTATTTGCTATTATTTCCCTGTTACTGAAAAAAAGGCATCCTGATAGATGTTTCAATAACATCTATTGCAATAAGGAAAACAAAGATCATTTTTCAGGCAAATACCAGTAAAATATCTAGTGAGTATCAGCAAAGCTTGAATTAGGTTAATGGCATATTTCAATTTTGTGTATTTTTTCATATTTCATATCAAATTGCAAAATGAGCTCAATATAGTTCAGCAATATCAGCTGGTTTGCATGAGCCAAACCCAATGGGGGAAAAATACTGAAGTTTGATTCTTTTCATTTTTAGAATGAGCCTTCTAAAAACCACGAAAGAACATATGAACAACTTATGGAGGCAGAAAAATTCCGAAGTGCTGCTTTAATTTTGTATATTTAAATCAAAATAAAGATTCCCAAGAAATTGTGGGGACAGAAGAAATACAGCTCATGCTACATTTGAAGAAAAAAATATTTTTGTGAGACTGATTTTTCTTTTTTAATTACTTTAAAATACTACATTATCTGACAAACCTGTCTTCATTTCAAGTGTACAGCAAATAAATACACCTTAAAATCTTTGGTATTTTCCTGTCCAGCCATGTTCCTTCTGCTGAAATTTATTAGATTTGGGTTCTTAGTACCCAGTCTCGGTCTCCACACAGCTGAGGCAGGAAAAGTGGGAGGAGCAGCTGGATATGCAGAGGGCTCTCCCAGAAAACCCTTCCCCTGTCACCCCCCTCTCCATGTGCACACACAGGAGCATCACTTGGAGCAGGGAGAGAGAGCAAAAAAGCCGGGAAGAACACTGAATCTGGAGAAGCAATTAAAGCGTTTAGATACTTCCAATTTAAAAGTGGAGATGTTTTCCTTAAAGAATCACCCCGGGCCAGTGCTGTGCTGTGCTGTGCTGTGAAGGGAGCTCTTGCTCTGGAGGCCTTGAAGGAACTTCCACTGTGGTTATCCTGTGTGAAGAGAGTTGTCAGCTCAGCCCTGACTCCTCAGTCACTCTGGTGATGTAAATTATAAGGGTGTGGTGCAGCATCCAAAGAGAAATAGAAATCACAAGGCTGTAGCTGTGCCAGAACTCACCAAATGTCTCCACCTGGAAGACTGTGTCCAGTGTGGAGCCTCAACACATGGAAGAAGTTAACCTGCTGGAGCCAGTCCAGAAGAGGCCACAAAGATGCTCCAGAAGTGGAGCCCCTCTGCTCTGGAGCCAGGCTGGGAGAGCTGGAGGTGTTCACCTGGAGAAGAGAAGGCTCCAGGGAGACCTCAGAGCCCCTTCCAGTGCCTAAAGGGGCTCCAGGAGAGCTGGAGAGGGACTTGGGACAAGGGATGGAGGGACAGGACACAGGGAATGGCTTCTCACTGCCAGAGGGCATGGATAGATGGGATATTGGGAAGGAATTGTTCGCAGGAGAGCTGGTGAGACCCTGGCACAGGATGCCCAGAAAAGCTGTGGGTGTCCCTGGATCCCTGGAAGTGTCCAAGGCCAGGCTGGATGGGGCTTGGGGCAAGCTGAGATAGTGGAAGGTGTCCCTGCCCATGGCAGGGTGTGGAACAGGATAAGATTTAAGGTTACTTCCTATCCAAACTATTCTGGGATTCTCCTTTCTTTTGGAGGGAAATAACTGCATAAACACAAGCATAATTCCCAGTCACAGGTGTCCCTTAAAGTGTGTCCCAGTGGATGATGTGACCTGCTTGTCCATAGACTGCTGGGAATGGGGTGTTTTCCTTCATAGAGTGTGCAGTTAAAACCAATGTATTGCCAGGAGTGTGCTTGAAAGCTCTCAGACAGAAACGGAAATAGTAAGAGAGCTCTATTGCCATACCCAAAGTTCTACTTTAGTCCAGATTATCTCACCAAATGCTTTTCTGTGAAAATAAAGTCTCCCTGTGCCCAACTGTGAGGCCTCCAGAAATCCTTAACAAAGGAAGAAGGTTTCCATTAAGCACTTTGTCCAAACATCCTCTGAGTGAGGGATGATCTAGAATTCCAACAAAACTTGGGGTAGCATCTTGAAGGCCATTTCTATCTTGTTTTCCAGACATTGCTTCACATGCTTCATTGCTTCTAACTTTTGCATAATCCTATAAAAGATAAGAAAAGGATATATTTGTTTTTTCTGTGTTGCTGTTACACAAGCTAAGTAATTGAAGAATATTAACTTACTGATTTGGGTCCTATTTGTATGCTGTACCCTTAAACACCCTTGACAATTCCAAAGGATCCTCCTTTCTCTCACTCCTCACTAACTCCTGCATGTTGCTGTTGTGTATAGTAAAACTCCATTGTCTCTCTCCCCTGAGGAGCTGGAAATTATTCCTGTAAGGCAAGAACTTAGCAAATCCATTTGTAAAGTGTGTTTGGAAAACTTGGGAACGAGTCAGGGGGTTCCACATCAGTGGAAGATTATTTATTCAATGTGAATTTAGTTACACATTTTCAAGGCAGTATAGATTTCTCTCCTGAAAATAACCCATCAAATTTTCTAGGCAGAGGGGAGGGAACCCACCTAAATTTGTGCCATTTTTTTTTTCATGTATTCATAGAAATATGGATTGCAGAATGAATTATCATAATTTTCTCACAGCATGCCATTTCTTGAGTGATACCTTGATGATTGATAGCCAGTGTAGAGGGGAGAACATTAATAGTAAATACAAGAGTTTTATTTCCCTGTCTATACATTTTTATTGTATTTTGCCAGAACACACATTGCTATGGCCTTGCTGCTTTTGTATATCACACTATATGGCTGTCCTGAATAATTTTTTCTGAAAAAATGAGCCAAGTAATTTATAAATATAAATATACCTATATTTATGGCCTAATAAAATTTGATAAATTTGGTTTAGGTTAGAATACAACATTTTATGAGTAATCATATAGGTAGGTGCATACATTGTATTTTGAAATGGCAGTAATTTACTGTAATACCCATTGGTATAGACAGTTTTAAAATGTGCTAAGTTACTGCCTTGGACCTTCAGTCTTAAAAACCATCCTATGTGAATAAAAGATGGCTCTTAATAATTTCTGAGTTTCATGTTCACAGGCCAAGTCCTTTTTTTGTTATTCTCTCTTTTTCTCTAACAGACTTCACTTCTTCAGTCCATTTTCTGCTGCTTTTAGGTCTTCCCTATGAGTGTGATGTGTTAAAAATAAACTAGTAGTGTCAGATTTCCATTTAAAACTGATATTGTTCCCTTAGCACTGAAGTCCCCAGCACAGGAAGGATATGAATGGACCTGTTGGAGCAAATCCAGATGATCAGAGGGATGGAGCAACTCTGCGCTGAAGAAATGCTGGAAAATTTGGATTGTTCAACCTTGAGAAGAGAAGCTTTGGGGTGACCTAATTGTGGTCTTCCAGTGCCTGAAGAGATTGGGAAAGGTATTGGGGGTTGGCCTCCTCTCTCAAGGAACACAGGACAGGACAAGAGGAACGGCCTCAAGCTGTGCCAGGGGAGGCTCAGGTTGGACAGCAGGAGGAATTTCTCCATGGAAAGGGTGCTCAGGCCTTGGCAGGGGCTGCCCAGGGAGGTTTGGAGTGCCCATCCCTGGAGGTGTCCAAGGAAGGGCTGGAGGTGGCACTCAGTGCTCTGGGCTGGGGACAAGGGGGGCATCGGGCACAGCTTGGGCTCCATGGGCTGGGAGGGCTTTTCCAGCCTCAATGGTTCTGTGGAGAAAGCCAACAAGAAAGATGGAGAGGGATCTTGGACAGGGCATGGAGTGACAGCACAGGGGGGGGACTGAATTCAAACTGAGAGTAGGTTTAGATTGCATATTAGGAATAATTTATTCCCTTGAGGGAGGGTGGGGAGGCCCTTTCACGGGATGCCCAGAGAAGCTGAGACTGCCCCACCTCTGGCAGTGTCCAAGGCCAGGTTGGATGGGGCTTGGAGCAACTTCAGATAGTGGAAGGTGTCCATGACAGGGAGTGGAACATAGAGATATTGACTTGATTTTTTAAGTAGGCATTTGCTATTTCAGTGCTTTACCAGGAAAAGATGGAAGTAACACTCCAGGACTGGGAATGATACTTCTGTTGTTTAAGAAAACTGTGCTGTTGTCTATAGTTGTCGCTCCAGGTATCCAGCTGCAGAGCAGAGATGCAACTGCACAGCTCAGTATGGACCCCAATTCTCTTCTAAATTAAAGGATTGGTGTTTAGTATTTCTAGGTCATAGAGTTTCCCGCACTGCCTTTCACTGCCTAGGTAAGTATAGCTGGCAGCGTGTCTGAATGTACAAAAAAATGTTCTGAATTAACTTCTTTAATGCCAAGGCTCAATATTGGGTTGATTATTGTACTGGCTAATTTGAAAATACAGACTTAATTCAGAACATGTTATAGCTTCATTTATTTAGGGAAAAAGGAAAATTTCCCTGAGTTTTCCCTTTAATGGAGTTTTCCATAATAAAGGTGTACTGCCAAACCCCAAAATTGCTGGAAGACTTTGAAACTGGAAGAAAAAGGAGATCATAGGATGCAGTGGATTAATGGAAACAGAAGAGCTGTTGCAATCCTGTCTGGAACAAGCCAAAGCAGTGTAAGATGAAGTTGGAGCTGTTACATGCTGATGATGTGATGATGACAGCATTCTCCAAAATCAGGATATTTTGGCTCTTAGGTCAGCTATGAGACTGTCAGAATTCAAGGGTCATTTTTTATTTTTTAACAGGATTTTCTGTTTTTGTCTGCACAGCCCTAAAACTGGGGACTGCTCCTTCATCCCTTCTGCAGTGTGTATAATCTGCAGCTGACAGATCATAAAGAACCTAGGGCATGAAGACACATGTGGAAGAATCTGATCACTGAAATGTTCAGCATGAGCAGGAAAATACCTTCCTCAGGGGCTCCTCATGTGTCTGGATTGGCTTTGGTCATGTCCTAAGCTGTGCTGACTGCCAGCAACCGAGCCAAGGCCTCCAGGGTCATTTTCAGATAGGCTGCTGTGAAGCTCGGGAGGTGTGCGGGTTAATTCCAGCTTCTTGCAGCCCGATGGCAGCCTGGAGAAGGCCAAGGAGTATTTGGGATTATGCGGGCTAAAATTAACCTCTCCCCCTGCAGAACAGGGGCATAGCTTGCTCCCCTACCAGTCAGAAAAATGAGCACAATTTAGAGAACAGCTGCAAGGAAGAAAATGAACAGCTCTAGTGCAAGAGATTTCTGTTCAGGCAATGCAAAAAAGAGAAATTATTATTAAGTAGCTGAATTTCTTACAGATTGAGTTCAGCAGGTAAATTATTTTGCTGATTTTCAATCCTGCTTTACCCCCTGGGGTTCAGAGGTAATTGATAAAGGTGTTTGGCTCCAGATACTCACTCAGTCCAGGGAGTTGCACTTGATGTATTTGCATGTCATCACTCAGTTGCCATTCTTCATTACACAAACAAAATTTAATTTTGCCCTAAACAGAGAGGCCTCAGTAAAAAATATCCTTGAGCTGTGTTAGCTTTCAGTCTGAGAAGAATGTAAATGGGTATTAGGAGCTTTAGTTGGTCAAATAGGGAGTGTTAATCAGAGCAGTGGAAGGTGGCCTGGAGTCCTGGGAAGTACTGACTCCTGTCCCGTATTTATTTTAATAAGATATTCCAAAAGGCCTCATACTCAAACAAATGTTGATGGTACCTGTGCCAGGCAGCAGCTCAGGTGTGCCAGAAACTTGATCAACAGTATCAATACATTGATATTTGATTAACATCAACTTCTCATCCTCAGAGAGAGAGATTTTAGTGTTCACTGTGCCCAACTGGGATAGACAGCTTTAAAATGGGATTAAAAGGACCTGACAGTTGGAACATATATCCTGCCCAAGTCTGTTTCTTTTCTGTCTCCCTGGACTTTGGAACACTGCTGTTTATTTTACTCCTTCTTAGATATTATTTTTTGTTCAGATATTTCTATATATGCTTTTAGTGAATAATGAATGCTTCTATTGATTTACCATGCTCAATAAATTAGATTTTGATAAATATATATACACTATACTTTGTAAAGTATAATACTACCTTAATTTTCTGTGGGAGATTATTAATAATTATTAAATGCTTAGCCATAGTTATGGGGAAATTACATCTCTTAAACTTCCTTTCAATATTTATGTGCCTAATTCCACTGAAATTCATGACTGTGTTGCTAAAAGTTGACAGGATTTGCTCCTCCTAATAAAACTTCCCATTTCTGAATAGAACTTCACACTGCCACACAGAGTGAAACATAGGGAGTCCTACAAAGTATTTGATGTTCTAGAGACAGATCTGCCAAGTTGGATGTTAAATTACTGTAACATGACTTCAATGCTCCAAACAGAGAAACTGTAGCTGTGATCTCTGTGGCCCCAGCAGGTTACAGGAATGTTGTACAGATATTCCAGTGTGTAGAGCATGGCTACAGTTCTTAGTGATTAAAATAACTGAAATAATAGACCCAAAAATAGCTGATGACTGGAAGCAATAAACACAATTCCAGGCATCACAGGCTGAAAAGAATCTGTTCTGGGCTGAAATTATGACTCTTGAGAAACAAAACAGAATTTTAGCTGTCCAACCAGATTTATTGGCTACAACACCAGCCTTTAATGAACCTTAACAAAACAGTCAATTAACTAAGAGCTTACCAGTGCAGTAGAGCACTTTTGATGATAACGTGTTTCTCTAAATTTTGAATCCCTATTGTGTTTTGGGTTTTTTTAATTGACTTTTCAGTTTGTTTTTCTGATTTTGTGTGGTTCTTCCCAATTACCCAGCTTCTAGGCCTCATCACACACCCTACTTAATTTTGGGCTGGTGCTGTTCTCATCGCTTTGCACTGCAGTGGCGGATATTTCATCAGCACAGTGTAAATGCACTGCTTAATTTCAAAAATAAATAGGGTAGTGTGCTTTACCTCTGAAGTATAATAACACGGAGCAAGGAGGAAGTTTCCCAGTGAATATGTCTGCTTTTATATCACAGTTCAAGTACTTCTCCTTTTGGGCTCAAATTATCAAAATTTTGGTAATTGTGATTACTTTAAACTAGCACATGCCCAGCACCCCGTCTGAGACAGTTTGCTGGCTCAGATGCCTTTAAGAGTGATGCAGAAAGCCCTGCTCTGGGTAATTTGTCCATTCTCCACCTTCTGCTTGGTGGTACATGGGTTATTTTATCCTGGAGCCTGCAGAAGTGTGTCCTCATGTTTGCGGTTTTATTATGAGCTGATGTGACTCCATTCCTGTGGAAATGTAACCTGAGCAAAGAACTGGCCAAGTGCTTTTCAGGAATGTCTTTCAGCTGTGAGTCTTTGGGCTAATTTAATGGTATAGTGTTGCTCTCTTATACCACTTCCACATGAATTGCTTCCAGCCATCCCTTGTTACAGGAATGGTATCTTGCAATGACTAATTCTGTTTTCACATCATTCATTAGCTTTTGTAGCTTTCTTTTCACTGTATTTGCCTTTTCTTTTAGCTAAATCTTAACAGCCTGCCATTCTTCCTTCATTATATCTGTGTTAAGTTGCTGTATCATTGCCTGCTCTTTCTTTAATGGGGAGAGACCAGAGATTATGACAATAATTACACCACCTTACTGAGTTGAATCAGTCATGTAATGTCTTACTAAGGTTAAAATTCGAGGTATTCAGTCTGATTTCATTGCAAACACATGAAATAAAAGAGCTCCCCAGCCCCACCAGCACTTACATGTCTAGATGTAGATGATGCATATAGGTAGATAGAGATGACAACTTGCACTGCATTTTTATGCTCCTAAGCCCTGTAAGGTACAGAGGGCTCCATGGTCTGTGTAAATATTTTTCTATCTGTGCTAAACAGAGGCAGATTTTCCAGCTAATTTGTCTAAATGCATGGGAACAGCTGTTTCCTAACAATATCTGCCAGTCCAACCTTACCTGAGGCAGGATGAGCTGATGATTCAAATTGAGCTTTTCCAAACACCTCACTCCATTGACAAGACACTAACACTTGAGTTAGTCAGGATTTACTCAATTCTTTTCATCACTCCAGCTTTGTAACCCATCAATATCTCATATAAGTTTTCAAAGGTCAATCTCATAGCATTGAAAATCCATCTTCTCCTGCTGCAAATACCCAAGTGTCACAAATATACCTGCCAGCCCTGTAGGCCTTAGGGACAATGACAGTGAGTTAGTTTAAGAATAGATTCTTGAATAAAGGTCCTTCAGGGACATAATCAATTGGCAATGGTGGTAATAAAAGATTCTTCAGGCAGCAAAAACTAGTTTCAAAAATTAATTCATTGTTTAAATTGTTGTATCCACCTAAAATCCCACCTGTGTTTCTCCCTATTAAGAAAAAGAAATGGCCTGTTTAGATTTTTGATTTGGGCTCTTATCCCTGTGGTATCCACATAAATCAAGCATAACTTCAGTGAGACTATTGCTTGTTTAATACTGATGCAAATATAGATTAGCACCCAACTGACTATCAGTCTCTAATGGGAAAATGCCACCGGTTGTGTTTCCAGTATCTGTGTCAAGGGTGGTCAGCATTTAATAACTGAGATGTAATTATGGAAGACACTTAGGGAGCATGGTTAAAGAAAGGCTGGAGTGGACTGGAGTAGCTGGTGTATTTGGGAAGGATGTGATAAGTACCAACAGCTGCTCTTCTTCCTCAGGCTATGGGAAGAAGTCCCCAGAGGATCACTCACCATTTGGACCATTAAATGTTACATCTTGCTCACAGTAAAGGTTATTAACTGTATGGGACTGGCAGGAATCCATTTGCAAAAATTGTATTCTGGTTCCTCAGTTGCTTCTGCCAGTGGCTAAGACAGTGTCCTCTTCCTGTCAACAGCTACCTAGAAGTTGTGTGACTTTTACAGCTGTTGGCAAAGTGGCTTTGATGATATCTTTAGTGGGATATTTTTGGAAACCATTTCAACTTTAATGGGATACCCATTTGTCCATTTCAAAGAGTTGTCCTGTATCTGTTAGACCTTTTATAGCGCTGTGTTTCACATCTGGGAAAGTCACTTCCCTGACTTTCAGGTGTCTGTTAGATCAGAAATTCCAGTAGAGTTACAGCTTGACTTTATTCCCCATTGTGCTCTCTGCCATGTTGGAGATGAGGGCTCTGTGCTGGATGGTGCCAGATGTGCAGTCCACAGCACCAACCCAGGGGACTCTGGGATTTCTTCTCCTGGCTCAGAGGTTCCTCAGCTTCAATCCTTTTTGGCACACACAGAATCTGATATTGTTTCAGGTTTCCCCAGCACCAGGCACTGCACCCTAGGCTGAAGTCTCCCTAGAGAATAAAGGAATGAAGATTGCTGCCATCCTGACACTGTTGTAGGATTTTATGAACTATTCCTTAACTTGGGACTAAACACAGATGGCTTCATGTGGAACTCAGCAAGAGTAGGTCAACCCTTTTTTGTCCTACTTCAATACATAAAAACAAAGATTGCAAACATGTGCAAAGATTACAAAGATGTGATTTCCTTTGTAGCTTCATATTGACACATCAAAATAGCAAGATATTGAGAGCAGGTGCCCAGAGAAGCTGTGACTGCCCCTGAATCTCTGAAGTGTCCAAGGCCAGGTTGGACAGGGCTTGGAAGAAGCTTGGATGGTGGAAGGTGTCCCTGCCCATGCCGGGGGTTGGCACTGGATGGGCTTTAAAGTCCCTTCCCACGCAAACTATTCTGGGATTCTATGATTTTACTGTATTTTTTGGAAAACCCTGGCCATGATTTGGTGCTACAGTACCATAGTAATGGTTTATTTTTAGGTTTAGTAATGATTTACTTTAATTTCATTCCCCAGCACATAAGGACAACCTTGTCCACTTGGAGGATGTGCTTTTTAACCATTCATGTATTTTAGTTTTGGGAGGACAGGATAGCCTGCCCCTTCAAAGCCCTTCCCATGCATGCCACGATAGCCCTGTGTAATGAGCTGAGACTGCCTATGGTTTTACCTGGAGCTTTGCAGCAGTGAGGATGCACCTGCTTGCACCTTCATACCAAAGTTAATTGTCACCTACCAGTACCTGAAGAAACTACAAGAAAGATGGAGAGAGACTCTTTGTAAGGGTCTGGAGTGCCAGGAAAAGTGGCAATGGCTTCTCACTGCCAGAGGGCAGAGATAGATGGGATATTGGGAAGGAATTGTTCACTGGGAGGGTGGGAAGACCCTGGCACAGGGTGCCCAGGGAAGCTGTAGCTGCCCCTGGATCCCTGGAAGTGTCCAAGGCCAGGTTGGACATTGGGATTTGGACCACCCTGGGATAGTGGAAGGTGTCCCTGCCCATGGCAGATGTTGGTTCTATGATTATAATGAGTTAAATTCTCTCTTTTCAGTTTGTATAGGACTCTTCTGACTATGAGAAGCAATGATATTGTGGTTACACTGAAGTAAAGTCTCATTCGGTGAGTGAAATACTCATTTTAAATTTGCATTCATTATTATTCACGTGTCACAACTCAGAGAACTTGTGCTGTGTCTCGGTTTGAAAGACTGCTAGGGAAGGCAGGGGCCTCCCTTGGAATGGAGAATGGAAACCCCCTCCCTACGAATTACTATAATTTTGAAATTAAGAGGCTCTCAGGCAGAGATATGAGGATAGGAACAACAGTTCTTTACTAGTATGTATAATAAGGCAAACAAACAACAACTATGGAATTAATAACAAACAGAACCAGGGACCCCGTGACAGCCTTCTCGGCCGAGACGGGACGGGAGGGAGGAAAGGCTTTGCTTCACAAAGCTGTGGGGCAGTCGATTCCAGTGCTCCTGCGGGACTCTGAGGAGCACTAAGCGGGAAAGCCGGGACTCAGCAAAAATCCCGGGCTGGTGAATGAGATGTATCAGCAGCTCTGTGGCGGTAGCTGGAAGTGAGGGATGTCCCGGCAGGACAGCGGGTGCGGGGCTGCAGCGCGGAGAAACCCAGAGCGGCACCGGAGAAGCGGCGGGGCTGCGACAGGGACAGCCTGGCTCCGAGCAGGGCAGGGATGTGGGCTCAGGACTCCCGGGAACAGGAGCAGATGGGGATAGGTCCCTCTTTTGGCGAGATAGGTGATAATAAGGCCCCGGGTCAGCGAATGCTCTCACGAGCAGAGGCTCACCCCGCAGAAGAAGAAGAAGCTCTGGGCTGGGTTATGGCGATTTCCTTTCCCCAAGCTGCTCGGAGCGTCCTCTAACGAAGCCGCAGAGCGAGAGAGCTAGCAGCTGCCCTAGTCCTCTTTTTCCAGCCCAAAATCCCGTGGTGTCTCTGTCCTTCGGTGAGGAACTCCCCAGATGAGAGAAAATGCAACCAGATACCCTCCTTCCCCCTGAGTTTGGCCACTTCTTTTGTTTTCTTAAGTACCCGTAAGTGCCCGGTAGTCAGCGTTTCTTAGCAACTTATGGGAAAAATTCTATAGGTAAGAAAGGACAAAAGAAAAGGAACCTAACCCCTAACATGCTGCATTTAAAGGTACGGGAGACGTGAATGTGGGTTCCTTCCCCAACCTCAACCTACCTCCCTTTAGGTTTGCTAACAGAGAAATCAAAAGAAATATCAAATCATAGAAACACGGAATGGTTTTGGTTAAAAGGAACCTTAAAAATAATCTAATTTCAACCCCCTGCCATGTGCACGGAAATTGTTACCTCAGTAGTGGAACACGAGAGTTTCTAGACATTTCTCTAAGACACTGAATAGAAATTTCAAAATATTAAATAAACAAGGGTTAATATTTTCCTAAGTTCTTTGTTTTATTTGCAAGCAGATAATTAAAAAAGCTATTCAAAAGTGTTTATAAACCACAGATACGGCAAAGATCCCAACTGAGTAAAATGATGCAAGGACAAAACTTTTATTGACTTGGGAGAATATATTAATTTGGAGGCATTTCAATTGTTGTTGCTATCGTACTCACCCTTCATTTGTGTTTGGGCTTTGTAATTTAGTTACTGGTGAGGTGTAATCCTCTTGATGAATGTGTTCACAACTACACTGTAACAAAAGCTGCTGAGTGTGTTCTGGGAGCTGCTGATTATCCTTAGCTGTTATTAGCTGTAGTACTAGTCAGAGATGTTCAGCTATTCGGGATTTTCTGTGCGTAGGAACAGAACCCTTATTAGTGTCAACTCTCCAAAAAGTCCACCTGATTCTGACAGCTGTCCCCAGGCTCTACAGAGAAGTAATGGTCAGTGATGTAAATCAGCCCTTTTTCTGGGACAGGGATCAGAAGCTCCAAGTGAAGTGCATCCCATGTGAGATGAGCTTTCCAAACCTTTCATCTGTGCAGTATCCCAGTTTGGAAAAGCTGAACTGTGTTCTGTGCTTGTTAAGAGTCATAAATATGTTCTTCCTGTTACAAAAAGCTTTATGTTTTCTATTATCCAATCTCATTTTCTGGTTTAAGCCGTGATGCTTTCTGAGCAGAGTGTGTTTATTTCAGATTATTATCTCTGGTAAGAGACTCATACCATGTTTTTTAGAGGTTGAAGGACCTACGTTGTTTTCTGTGAGTCTTTGGAACTTGGCAGGGAAAAACACCTCCAGAACCAGAGAAAAGCACTTCTTATTCCATGAAATTCTGTTCAGTTTTGGCTGAGATGTAAACTTGCTAATTTCCCTTTTTAGTGCTTGATTTCTTAGTGAAACACTGGCAGTTTGTCAAAACATACATGGTGTAGCCTGGCACACTGTGCCACTGTGGACCATGACAGGTGGCACTGGCAGGGACATGGGCTCCTCAGAGAATGCTGAGAAAGGATTTGGGCTACACTAGACTTGTAATGCAATATTACCTCACCAATTCTAGTAAGTGAACAAAAAAAATTCCCTTAATATGCCACTTCCCAGTCAAGACAAAGATCTCCTCTCTTTGGCAGGAGATGCAGTTTCTTGTGTGGTCTGAACACAGCGGATGGAAGGTGACTGGGAACTGTTGGGATCTCTCTTTCCCCTTATTCTCATTGAAGAAAAGACTGGAATACAGCAGCCTTCTCCTCTTTATGGTGGTTTTCTTGGATTATGGGTGGCTCCAGTTGCAGTGTCAGGCACTCAAAAGTTATGAAAATCTAGCTATGGTGTCACCTTTTATTTCAGCATTTCTGGGAACTGGGGAGAGACCTCAAATTGAGTGTCAGTTCAGGCCCCTCCCAGCCAGAGAGCCCTGGAGGGGCTGGAGTGTGTCCAGGGAAGGGAACAGAGCTGGGGAAAGGGCTGGAGCCCCAGGAGGGGCTGAGAGAGCTGGAAAGGGGCTGAGCCTGGAGAAAAGGAGGCTCAGGGGGAACCTTCTGGCTCTGCACAACTCCCTGACAGGAGGGGACAGGCAGGGGGGGTCAGGCTCTGCTGCCAGGGAACAGGGACAGGACAAGGGGAAACGGGCTCAAGCTGTGCCAGGGGAGGTTCAGGTTGGATATTAGGGAAAATTCTTTTACCAAAAGGGTGGTTGCATACTGGAAAGACTGCCCAACTGGAGTGTTCAAAAAATATGTAGAAGTGTACTCGGGTTGGTGATCTTGGAGGGCTTTTCCAACCTCACTGGTTACTAGATTGGGGTATCACCTTTAACTGCAGCACTGAACTCTCTGCCAACTTTCTCATGTACCTGGGTAAGTGCACCTGACTGTGCATCAGGAAGATTCTCAGCTCTTGTGGAATTCCCAAGGTGCCTGGAGAAGAGAACAACACAGAAGATTTCTGAAAGAGAAAGGTTTACCTGTGCTGGGGGCAGGTGGATGAGACGAATTCTCCTCTATCCCTGTTTTTGCTGCAGGCTCTGTGCATGTTGCTGAGCAAGCCCTTCAGCCAAAACAGCTTTTCTGGCCATTCACTGTCTCATCTCCTGCACCCTCAGGCTTAATGTGGAGAAGTGCTGAGCAGTCAGAGCTGCAAATGAAATCGATGGGCAGTGTAGTCACTCAGCATTCCCCAAATTAAGGAGGAGTGGGATGCATATTTGGACATAGGGACAAAAGCAGGTTCTGGGTGCCAGCCTTTCATCTGCAAATGATTTGCAGCATTTGTTTGGTTTGTTTGTGTCTCTGTCGTTAACACAATTTGCAGTAAATGTAAATTAATTAATGCATGTGATATACTGGCTATAATTTCCCCCAATAACAAGTAGAATTAATATCTTTTCCATGTGCAGGATATTGTGGGTGGTATTGAGGTACAGATCTATACTGCACAAAATATACATGTCACACTCATATAGGTACAGATGGCCTGAGATGGACCAGCACATGAAGGAGCTGCACCTGCTTCCACTGAAATCAATAAACTTTCCATTTCAATACTCACAGGAGATGATGGATTAGAAGAACTTAATTTGGGGCTTTGGGGAATGATATTCACAATTTTAATTGTATTCATATAAAATGCACATTGATCCTTGAACAAATTCTCAGTACAGCTGGCCTTTGAAAAAGAAAAACCAGAACTTTGCAAATGCCTCTGCACATTCTTCCTGTGATTAACTGTTCTTTAAAAGAGAAGAAAAGGTAAGGATGTAATAGAAGTTATCACCCTGTTTGCAATTATTCTGAGTAGTGAAACAGATTAAGTAGAGGCTTAAGGCATGAGCTTAGTGAATATAGCCATACTTAAACAAACAGTGGCAATTCTGCTCTTTCACTCTGAATTTTAAGATTAACTAAATGGCAGAGTCATTTAAATATATGTAAATATTTGATTAATGGAGTCTTGACACTTTTGCTTGTAATTCCTACTCCCTTATTAAAATCATCCACCAAATTTTGAAGTAGAAATTAAATCTTTCTCTAATTAAAAGCATTACTTTTCAAATATGATTGTGCACTGTGACAAACACTACTGAATTCTGCATTAGCACAGAAGCTCCTGAGCTCTCAGATCTGTTGGTCTTCTTTGTATAAGCAAACAAGATTCTCTGCTAGAATCTCTATGACTCATCTAATGGTGGTGGGGAGAAATACCTGGGCAGTGCAACACCTCGGATGCTGAGCAGCATTACTCTCATGCTTAACCTCCTTCTGCTTCCTTTCCTTCTTCTAGGAATTAATTTGAAGAATTTGAATGTTTAAGAAGCATGAGAGAAGGGAAGTAAGGAGGGAAGGGAAGGGAAGTAAGAGAAGAGAGGTTTTCATTCACCTGCATGCTTACAAATGATGCTGAGGCATGAGCTATGAGCTGATTTGCAAAGTGCACATTGCTATTCAAACATTTACAGTGTACCTGTAAAGCACCTGGGTACCACAGGGGTTAAAATCCCTGCTCTCAATCACTTTTGTGTGGGAGAACACAAGAAGGCTCCATCTGAATCAAAATTACTTTTGTTCTTGCCTTCAGAGAAGGTGAGGGACGAAATTTTGGCCTCAGGTTCAGCTGAGGGATTTAATCGGGTGAAATTGAGAAGAAGGGGTCACGAGGTGGCTGAGCAAGTGTGTAAGAACAACAGGCAGTTGAAGGGGATGGTCCTGTACTACCTGCAAGGTCTGCTCATCAATGGCTTTACTGCTTATCTGACTCCTCAGTGATCCCCCTTGGCTTGTTAAAGGTGAAGGAAATGCTCTTTTGCTACCCGGTGAGTTTTCTGCTGATTTAGTGAGTTGAACTGGGTCAAGCGAAGTTGCTGCAAGGCTAAGAGGAACTTGGGGAACTTTTCTTTTGGTGGCAGGGCAGCCAACTGGGCAGAACTCATTTCCCAAGCCCTGTTTGTGTCTCCATGCAAGCAGCTGTGGTGGTAACAACAGCAACAATAGGCTTGGGATTTGGGATCTCCAGCCAACCTCAGTCTTCTTGGGGTTTTATTGTTAAATAATTGTTCTTTGCATCCTATTCTGAGTGGAGTAGTCTGGCCTGGGCTACTGCATTGATCTGGGCTTAAGTTTATAAGCTTTGGGGGCAGAGGTAGAAGGAGTTTCAGTGTATGTGCAGTGTTGTTCATAAATATTGAAGTAAGAAATGAATAATGGCTGAGTCCCTGGTTCCACAGGCTGCTGATCCTGCCTGTTTGAGATTTTTAATCAGGTAGTTCACCAAAAATCTCCCATTAAGCCTGCAAAGCTCACATATTCAGGAAATGCTTATATTTAAAGCAAGTTAACAGTGAAGCTTGTGGGCCTCTATTGAAGTGCACAAGGATCTTTACAAGTATCTCGTTTGTAAAGACAAATGTGCAAGGACAACTACTGGAAGCCTAAACACTACTTCTGCTAATGAGCTGACTCTATGCCAGCACCAGGACACACGATATTTCCCCTTCAGCCGCTGTAATTAATATTATTTTTTACTTCACGGAAATTACCCCTGTTCACTTCCCCTCATTCTCCCACCAGCATCCCCGAGCCAAACCCTCTGCCGAAGTCCACACGGAGTCCGGCGCGCCGCAGTTCCTCCCTATTCCAGTGGAGTTTGCCAGTGTTTTTTCCTCCCTAGCAAGTCAAACCTCCGCAGGTGCTCGGAGTCAGCGGGGAGCTCAGAGGTGAGGAAGAGGCGGTGGTGTCCGCCAAGGGCGGAGCTGATGGACGAGCCGGGGGTGCTGAATCGGGCAGGAGTGAGGCGAAGCAGGCAGGAGGGAGGGAAGAAGGGTTAGCGGCCGGTGCCCGCGGCTGCAGTTCGCCGTCCCTNTCTGCGCCGCTCCCGAGGGGGGCAAGGCGGAGGCAGCCGGGGCCCGAGGCCGAGGTGAGGACGCGGGGCACCGGGGGGTGAGATGTGATAGCACGGGGGACCCGTTCCGTACCAGTGAGGCTGCGGGAGCTGCGGCCCCGCGCGCTGAGCGGAGGGAGCGAAGCCCCAAGCCCCTCGCCCGAAGCCCCTCGCCCCAAGCCACTCGTCCCAGTGGCTCCTGGCCGTAGCCTGGGGCTAGGAGCGCGGGGCGCGACCGCAGTGAGAGTCTCTGATCGGTGGGTGCTGCTACTTGGTGCCGTCCAAGGGAGGTGCATTTGAATGTAGGCTACTTGGCAGCATCCCACTTCCCTCGGATCAAACTCTGTGCTCCTTGTCTGATATTCGGAGTGTTAGAGCTCCTCGGGACTCTGGAAATCCAGTGCGAGTCTTTCTGAAGGCTGGGATTGGTTATTAGGATTCCAAAGGAATTAGCAGGGTCCTCTGAAAATATCTGGGGAAGAACAGATTGTACTCAGCTTCCGTGCAGAAAATTTGTGGTTCCTCATTCTACGCTGATGTTTGGATTTGAGAGGATATTGAAACACTCGAGATTTACATGGTCATCTTCACGTGAAAGGTCAGGAGCGATTATTTTCCTTTTTAAAAGGTTTTACAGATAGGTGTGCTGGTGATTTTGCTGATGGAGTTGCCCGCAGAAGTGTAAGGGAAGAGCACAGGTAAACCCAATAAAGGGGTTTGAAGGCAAGAGGGGAGGGGAGTTTGGTGTAATTAAACGGACAAATTCGCATTTTGTATTCACTTAGCTAAGGAAAAGCTCTCTTCCAGGAGAGAGAGAGAGAGAGAACCAGTCCTATGCTGGGTTGGAGATGCGTGGAGGGGCTGGAGTGAAGAGGTGAATATTTGTATTTGAAGCCAGCAGCGCTTTTGCTGCCGCTCATTTGTGAGTGGTCTTTCCCTTGTATCGGCCATAAATGGCTGAATTAACGCGGAGTTTGTTTGTTAGGAAATGAAGGTTTGTGCTGCTTTCGGGTAGTACCCGGAGGTTTGCCTCCTCGGGGTCTCTCGTGCTCCAGCATTGAGTGCGATTGGCCCAGGTTAGTGCGGGATGTTCTCGGGGAGCCAGCGGCGGGGCTGACCCGCCGTGCGCACCGGGCAGCCAACAGGTCCCCGCGGTGTTGATTCGCCACCTGAAACTTCGCACACCGAATTCAGATGCGTGACAGTTGAGACGCTGAGCCTCAGAGCAAACAGGCCTACAGGTGGCATTTGGGGATCAGGCATCAGCAGCAAACACAGCCTCAGCAGTGGGTGCGCGCCGTTCCGGAGTTGGGCTCAGTAAGTGCCGAGAGTGGCTTTGCCGGAGGTTCCTTCCCCGGCCCCGCGGAGCATCTCCCGCTCGGGCAGGGCGGGGGGCGCGGGGTGGGACAGC